>OY292527.1:6116663-6408300 GCA_958496365.1 Subacronicta megacephala | reverse complement strand
CAACAGTGTCGCTACATACCCGAATTGGCTTTGTTGTGTGACTATAGATTCATATTTGACGTTAAGCATCGAAACTCAAACCTTCATTAATCATAGTTGCCTTTTAATGAAGTTATTTTAGCCGACTATTACAAGAATGCTATTATTTCGTAATTATATGTAACTGTTCA
Organism: Subacronicta megacephala; assembly: GCA_958496365.1. Lineage (NCBI taxonomy): Eukaryota > Metazoa > Arthropoda > Insecta > Lepidoptera > Noctuidae > Subacronicta > Subacronicta megacephala. The sequence continues at coordinate 6,408,130 of OY292527.1, read as the reverse complement.
TGATGTTGTAATAAACCTTCTCTATTATTGTATCTTAATGGTTTTTATGAATTGTGGAGTCAATTGTCGTGTAAAATTGCATCTGTATTTAAAATTTTTGAGGCCACAAGTTTACCACTTATATTTTTAGTTTGCATGTTTATGTGTATCGATAAGGTCGTTGTGCACACCATCAATCCATCGTCAGATTGTCACTCCTCATCATATAAAACATTTAAAGCAAAATGAAATGTGTGGAATATGGGTCATTATATTTTACTACGAAATACCTGACGATAAATCGAGTGATGTCAGCTTTACGCCGCTAGACGATCGTCTTCGATACGCCCACTGTACTGTGCTCGTTAGCTAAATATATAAGAATGTTGTTCAATGAAGTACGTGCCTAAGCAAACAATCAATCGTTGTTGTTACATTTCTTTAACAATATGATGACCATGTAAATACGGCGCTGTTCGTAGTATAATAATAATAAAAAATCGTTTTTAAAAACTTGTTCTTTTACTTATATTGGAAATATCCAAATTACACATAACTGCATCGCATTAGATTAAAGTAGTCCCGCTACATAAATATTGAGAAAATTATATCAATATTTGAAAGTTGTATTTATACAATTAGTATTGTACAATGTAACCCAACATTACACTGTGGGTTGCAATCTCAGGCAACTGAAATAAGTGGCACATATAAAAGCATGGTATGTCTGGTTACTTCCGTGCGCGAGGCCTCGGCCTGGGCCTGGCGCGCGGGCGCGGGCGAGGCCGGCGCCGGCGGGCCCGGGCCGAGCGGCCTCGCTCCAGCTGCGCCGCCACCAGCTCTCCCAGTGCGCCGCGCTCCGCTAACATGGACAGGAACGTGCAGATGAACTCGTCGTAGTTGTGTGTGCGACGACAATCATCCACCTTACCAGAAAATTTTGTTTTCAAGTAAAATAATTTCCAACAATTTTTTATAGCTAAGACTCGACCCGATTACACGCGGATCTCCACAACACCTGCCTGACCCTTCAGGAATACAGGCGTTATGGTATGTTTTTATGTTACATTTCCAACAAGTATTTCAAAAGAGGGACAATTTAGACAGAGCATTGCAACTAAATAACTTATTGCATAAACCTAAATAAGATATATAAGGTTGGGTCAAGGGGCGCCGTATAATAGTACTTAGCAAGAATTGGGGAAGCCTTTGCTCAGCAGTGGGACAGTAAAAGCTAATTTAAAAAAGTCAGCATTCTTACCTTATACATATCCCTCTTATCGTTTTCATCATTGAGAGCCTGCTGACACTGCTGCACCTCGTTAACAATACTGCTCATCAAAGCATTCAGTTCAGAATGTGTAAGAAGTAATTTCTTCAATTTGAGGGGTTGATCAGGTTCTGCCTCACAGCAAACCAGTACTGGCGAATCATTGCTCTTTACCAGAGCAGTTATGGATGTAGGATATAGCTGAAACAGTACATTTTTTAAAATAAAATAAACTTGTGATGTTATGAACAGAATTCATTAAACATTTTATGCTATACCCATAAGTTGACAAGTCATATATTTACATTTAGAAGTTATTTAAAAGTGCTTTGTACAATTCGAAATAAATATGCTAATAGTATTTTTTTAGAAGCTTACTAGCAATTTGCGTCGCACATTACTAGTGTTCTTGTTAACCCCTCGTGATAAGCTGAGTGCTTTTGTTACGAGTGGGTTCACATAGGCAGTGCAATGGCTGGGTTTCGAACCGACAACCACATGATCGCAAGTCCGATGCCCTAGGGCCTAGCCATTAGACTAAAGCCACTTCAAATTGCAATATTTTATTGTCATAACGAAGAAATTTAACTCTGAATGTGTGTACATAAAGTAAGTCACGAAGACGGCACAGCATTAGAAATGGTAAACAATGTACTTACATCTCCTATAATTTGATTGTCCCTATTAATTGTTACAAATTTCACAACTGCACCCTGCTCCACAGGATCAACTGAGAATGATAAAATATTAAAATAATTAAGGTTTTTGTTGTGCATCATAAAAAATCTGTGGCGCCCCAACACTATTCAAGTAGTTTGCTAGAACATGTTGCATAATATGATTCAAATATTGATTAACTTATTACCTAAAATTATACTGCTGTCTTGCTGTGGCCTGTCATAAGCTCCAATCTCTATGGTGATAGGCTGTGTGTAGTCCACATCATATAACTGCAGCTGTGATGATTCTAAAGCTGTTAGTATGGTCTCCTCACTAATCTGGACTATATTTTCATTGAGTGCGTGTTCATTGCTGCCTTCAGATATTAATTCACATTGTTCTATGAATATAATAAAACATGTGTTAATGTATTCTAGTGCTTTATTCTTTGCCTCATCCTTTGGGGGAATACAGGCATGATGGTATATTACGAGTATAAAGCTTTTCCTTTTTATGGGAGTTTTTTTTTATGATAATAATGCCTTTGACATAACATAACATACCATCACGCCTGTATTCCACGAAGGGTTCGGCAGAGATGCACTTAATGTACACCCACAGTTCGCCGGTATGTTTGGGTCCCATGTAATAGGGGGCGAGCCTATTGCCATTCACCGGGCACAAATCCAGACTCCGAGCTGCTACTGAGAATTTCATAGAAAAACTCAATAACACTTTGCTCGACCTGGGGATCGAACCCAAGACCTCTAGCGTAGCAGTCGCGTTTGGGACCACTAGACCAACGAGGCAGTTTGTCTTTGACTCAGATCCAATAAAAAGTTAAGATGGAACTTTGCGAACAAAGTAGTGAGGCCAGTTAAAACTATGCCCAGCTGTTTACAAACACAATTTTACACTATATAACAATACCGAAACTACACCTTATCTTGTCAGTCGAGCTTTCGATAGCTTGATAGCTAATAATAAAATAAAATATTGTATTTAATTATTTTTTTAAATATGCTAAACTTGAAATTCTTTTATAAAATAATAATACATATTTATAATAAAATTAAGGTTTACCATTAATTTCCCTGCGGTTTGCTAGTAAATGTCGTAAATGCTTTCCAATTTTTGAGGTTGCCTCCTTTACCCTCTTCTGATTAAGTTCAAGTGCGTTCAGCTTTTGTGTAAGAGCTAACCTTCTGTCCGGTACAACTGCCATCAAATTGAATCTGAAATATTAAAAAGTAAGAAACTATCTATGTAGTTATTCACATCTAATTACTTTGATGGAGTATTAGGCATTACCTACCTAATATCATGAACTTGTTCACCAGCATCCCTTCCAAGTCTTTCAGCCATAACTCGCCTAAATTTATCTGTCCAATCCTCATCTGAAGCCCATGGCCCATGATCAGTAGGATATGGCTTGAGACCATCAAGTTCAAATAAATGTCCATTAATAGGCACAAAACATACAAAGTGGTATGCTTCACCTAAAAACATTATTTTTTTGTAAAAGGTTAATGTTGAAAGATAGCCGAAAAGGGATGATTATGGTGAAATTGTAAGAAAGTGGCAGAAGAAGAGAGATGAGACAGAAATCAGCCATCCCGTTTCATAAGTTTAGTAAGCTCTTTGCAATGAAACAATTTTTATGATAAGTATATTGACTGGGTTTTGATATGGGAATACCTATTTAGTCTGATTGGAATTTCTGAGCTTATACTGACCAAAAAACAGAAATAATTTTTACTTAATAATTCATCATATTAATAATCATTATGATGTTTATAATAAGATATAGGTTACAATAGTCGTATCAGTTCCATAATATATCTACACACCTGTGAAGCGTCCTGTAGAGACTCCAGCATTTTTATCTGCTTTTTTTCTAGCTTGAGGGATAGCATGGGAGTTATGTGCACAAGCTAACTCTGGGGTGTTGCCAATTGCCCAACCTTTGTTCTCTGGGTTCATGCCTAGAGTGTGATGCTGTTGAGGCATTAAGACACTGACATTTAATAATAATTAAATCATTTCATAATGGTATTGTGATTTTCAAATCATATAAGATTTATGCGTAAGTGTTGTGTGGTGTTAAGGTAAGGCGAGGCAATAACGACACAAAGCACAGCTTAGAAAATAGGTTGTTATAAATATCTTAGGAGTTTACCTTCAGTCTGCTAAGAGTTTCTCCTAAATGGAGGTTAGGATAATTTAGTAATATTGATAACAGAGCATGTGTGGCACAACTGTTCGGGACCATTTGTTGTGCGAAAAATATACTGTTTATAGTCTCCTCATCGCGTACAAAGCTCTCAATCTGTTCCACAAACTTCCTGCGGGAGCGTCTCTCTTCTATCCATCGAAATAAGAATATAAACCCATAGACAGGGCTTTCTAAAGGTTTATGCAGGTCATAAATTTCTTCCACTTGAACCCCTTTAACTCCAAAGTCCTCTAACAATAGCGTAAACAGCCCAGGGTCGCTTTCTAATTCGAGCCACCCCTCTATTAGGCTATTTATCTCTACCGGCATATTTTTCATAGATGATGATTATATTAACCAGCAGTTTGCAGCTCTCTTTATTTTGTTCACTCACTTTACGACTTTTACCTTAGCTTACGTGCCAATTTTTACGTAGAACTTCATTTAGAACAAGAAAAATGATAAAACGAAACTGTTGTTATAAAGTCAACACAACAAAAGTAGCAGTCATTTTGACATTAATTGACAACCACAGATTAGTAAAGTTATTATAATTTAAGCTCATATTTACACTATTTACATATTTTACATTCCAAAAGAAAAGAAACCAAGAAAAATAAAATAAAAAACCGACAAAGAACAAAAAAAAAACTAGTGGGCCGCGACTAGGCGTCAAAGTATTCCTCGGCATCGCTGTCGTCTGGCATCGTACCTAGAAGGCTGGCAGCATTGAGACGTTGAATGGCAATGCTAATACGCTCCCCTAGGAATAAGCCAGCCCTCTGATCATGCGAGGCGTTGACCAGTCTCCAAGATATTTCTTTGTAGAGGAGACGAGCACTCGGACCCCATGACCCGAGCGTTTCGACCCCAAACGGCTCAAATATATAGCTGCCCGACAGGTTACTATATTTGCCCCGTTTGAGAGTCTCCGCGGCAGCAGCAGCAGCGACAGCGCAGCCAGCTGAGCTGAGAAGATGGGATGGAGCAAGGGTGTCGACACAAGTTGCATCCAACACCAAAGGCCTACCCATTTTCCAAGGCAAAAGCGACATACCATCTGGTCTCTTCCCATCGTCACGTAACAAGCCATTAGGTTCTAAAACAGCTGGTACGCCGGCGGTGGCAAGAGCACGACGGAGGATGTCGTTAGTGCTGGTATGTCGTGCAATGCGGCCTGCACTCCTGTAACATGACAGGCCATGATATCCAAGGCTGTCGACAGCCTCGCCGCAACGACAGCTATGCGGAGCAACACAAGGAGCGCCAAGACGAAGACAAGTAGCGAGCCGAAAAGTTGTGTCATCCAACATGGTCCCTATGTTGGATGAAGGAAGTGCCCGAAGCCAGAGACCTGATTCCCATTCATGCCATGCCGTGCCATGTAAGGTAACTTATTGTGGACGTGTCTCGACGAAAAAATTTATGATCGGCCTGTTTACTAGTTAACGGTTTTTGATTGCGGTAAAAATTGTCTTTCGAATAAGATGGTTTGACAGATTTCGTTAATAATGTTAACATATCCAGCCCGCCAATTTTTTTTAAGGTAGGCAGTTCATACCGAACTGCCTCATCTTTAAAAAGTGATTCTGAACTCGGGGGAATTTTATGTAGCACATCGCGATGAAATCCTTCAGTGATCTGGCGCAGTATAGCCTCTCTACGTATATTTATAAAATCAGCTCGCCTACCACACACAATTTGCAACAATTCATCAGTCACCTTGCTATATCCAGACTCTTTTGAAAATAGTGTTTCTGCCGTGGTTTCTACCTTTTCAAATAAAGAATTAGGTACGGGTTAATGATTCTCTGGAGTCATTTTCCCAATCCACTTATGATTGTAATGTTTTATGTAGTTCCTCTTTTTGACAAAGAAGAACATTCGTTAACCTAGCAAAGGACCTTTCTAATAAATATGAACGCGAATCCTCTCTTAACATTGCCGATTCAAAACGCTTTAATTCATCATTAACATTATCTACGTTCTACAAAACCGGGGGTAGCTAAATATTTTTTTTGTGCATCCGAAAATCGGATTCAATACGCCGTTGAAATTGAATTAGCCGTTCCGAACTACCGCGGTGATAAAATCGTTTAATTAAGTGTGTTAATACATAAATATCGAAATTAGTAAACAAAATAATTAGAAATGTGAAACATATACGACTCTAATTGTCTTTACACGGACTCTTTCTAATAGAATTTACCACTTCTAAACCACTTGCAGACAACTTCCGATCGGCTTACTTATGTCAAACAAACTGTAAAACTCTGCAGCTCTGATAATTCACTAAGAAGAAATCGGATCTTTTACCAAAAAAATTGAAGCTTATTATTTGTTTGATTATCTCAGGACGTTGCAGGTTTAATTCGTTACGGATGAATTTTTAACGGGCAGTTTCGTATTTTCAATACCCGTATTTTGTGATATGAGATTTGTTAAAAACGCTACTTGTTGCGATAAAACTCACAAGTGTGCATAACTCACGGCTTGCGAGTCTTTTCTTGATCTCCGCTTTTCTGGGCTGCGTCCGCTACTCGAAGATGAACCACTATCACTATCATCTGAACTCGGCGTTGGAGAAAGCACACGTTTACGCGATAAAGATTCTAGATTCGATATTATCACTTAAATTTTCCATAATATTAACGGAGAGGAAAACCTAATAAGAAAAATATTTAAATACTCTGTAAGAAGTAGTTAAGTAGTATTTTCGCGAAGTTTAACTAACACTGACAACCGAACGGCGCGAAAAACGACGCTATAAAATGACATAAAATTGGCCCAACACCCAGCGCGCGCTCTCTGTGTCTAGTACAAAAAAAGTAAGTATAGAGGGCGCTAACAGCTGAGAGGAAGCGGAAAGCGCTGGCAAGAGGTAAAAAGACAGGTGCTTGACTCAAGATGGATACCGGATATTGATACAAAACAAATAATATAATTTATCACTCAATTAGGTAATTCAGCTTTCTCCACCGTATATTTTAAGCTGATTGCTATGGCCTGTATCAATTGTAGGTTCTATTAGAAAATCAGGTACCTATTCTATATTTTTCAATAACTAAGATAGCGTTACGCCAGTGATACTCATACCCTGAGCTCATACCAAACACTGGTGTTGATGGCGTCCTGGCGAAAGAGAAGGTAAGTATAGCAAAACGTTTGCTCAGGATCTTTTGCTGCAAAAGATCCTGGGACACGGTTGCCGGTTGAGTGAAGCGGTGGTGGCCCAATGATAGCGGTCATGACTTAAGGGTTTTAGGTCGTAATTTCGAACCCAGACATGCACTTTAGGTACTTGTTGTAAATTATTTCATCACCACTGCTCCCAAAACGGAGAAGGTAAACATCGTGAGGATATTGTCATATTTCCAAGAACAAAAAATTTAAGACATTTGGATAGTTCAAGGAAATTCGGTTGTAAGGCTTCGTTGTTGGACAAAGATCTCCTATCTCCTTAGATATAACACTACAATAGTGAGTTTCCAGGAAATAGTCCGGTCAATCTTTGCATACATAGGTACCTAGGAATTATGTCCTTATTGTCAGTACAGTATTTCTATGGTTCCTCTTCTGCTCGTTTGCTTTTTTCGTTTACCTACAGGATGGATAAAAGGGTGTAGGTATTTTTTAATATGTCTGATCTCCAAAATTGTCTGAGCACCAACTCAAGGTAGAAATATAAATAAAAAAATATTTTCTCTCAACAACATTTTATTTTTTGTTTATATACACTCTTATCTTCTGAACTTTGTACAATGTACAAATAATAAATGCACAACTTCAGCATTGTAAAATCCTCATACCTAAAGACTTACAGGCACGCGCTATTTTAATCATTTAGTAAAAGCATACGATTTAAGTATTATTTAAAACAGTATTGGTCCCATTTTTAATCAATCGAAAGCACACGGCTTCATGAACGTCAATGATGATTTTAATAAAATGTATTGCTTACTATGCAATATAGACTTATAAAGAAATGTGTAAGTCTATGCTCTGCAAATATATGTTACCTATTAAAGTTGTTAGGCCACGAGATCCATATTGAAAAAGGTTCCCGAGCTTTGTAATTTTTTTTTTAAACTACTCGTTAATTTTCAAAGGAGGTTTTGATACAGTGACGTTAATTTGATATTTCGACAACATTTATTAACTTTAAATCAACTGCAATATACATGTCTGTCAGTCATATCTATAATGTAAAATTTTGAGAATTGATACTATAACATCAGACATATTGACTAGCATATGCCCGAATACGTAGAGTTGATTAAAGTATTTTATTAAAATTTTATAATCACATGTATAATGAGCGTCACTTTGTTCGAAATCTTCAAGTTGTGCAATCAAAATATGTACAAATTACAAATTATTATGCATGACTGGATGATCTAACAGATATTTAAGTAAATATGCTTTTATTTGAAGACTAGAATAGACAAATCGGAACAGGAAACTATAATACCTCTAGTAAGTTTATTAACGCGATTGTTAACTAAGACGATGCTACTAACAGTCATTATTACAACGACAAGCTAATAATGACAAGTTTCAAATCAAATTTATCAAAAATGTAATATTTAACAACAGCATTATTTCCATTACCTTATATCTAATGTTAAGCTCATCTTACTGATGATTGTGTTTGAGTACAATTTAGGTTTTTTTGCGTGTCGTAAAGTGACAGTGGTTTGCCTTATTTCTACAGGCTCGTGAGCAACTATAGCTAAGAAAACGGCTGAATGCGATAACACTGATGTTCAAATACACCAGTGAGAACATTCAGTGGACTGTATAAATGGCACAGTGACGTAGGACACTTTTAATGCATGTTTACTTATAATTGATATTAACAGAATAGATATGTACCGATGCTTTTTGTCAACTGGCCGACCTGACCAGCGCGGCGGCGGCGGCAAGCCGATGACTTATCCTACTTTATAATTATTTGGAACCACAGAGGTGCTCTGTTTTGAACACTACTTATTAAATAATTATTGGAAGAGTTTTTCACTTATCTGCCAAACTTTAATAATGTTTTATCGAAACATAAAAACACCTATCTGTGAACATATTTGGACAAAACGCTATTATATTTTACAATTTCATAATTATGTACAGAGCAAGAAAAAATAACTAATAATAACATCTCTATTATCACATATAAGTACGCAACGCTCCATATACCTACTTGACCATCTAAATAAAATAAAATCAATAGTTCCATGTAAGGATATGTACGTACAATATAAATATAATACCGTAACATTGTTGCGATGTCAACAATGTGGACTAATTGTTATATACGAGTCTCATCACATGAAACAGCAGTCTATTTAAAGTAACAAAGTAGTCCGGCCGGGCTTTCATCTGATGGCGTGTGTTGGGTTGTATGGCGGCGGCGGCGTTTTTGGGACTTGCGACCGGTGGATGGGGGCGATGGCCGGTACCGGACTGGTCGGTGGGACCGAGCTGTCCGGCTGGCCGGGGATGATCGTCGCGTCCGTGAGATGTGGCGTCGGCGGCAGCTCGTGTCGTGCGCTACTCGTCGCTGGGAGCAGCCTCGCAGGATTCAGCTTGATAGCGTCGTCGTATGTTGGCGGTGCTCCCGCCACTGTGTCGTAGTCAGGGGGCTTTTGCTGCATTGTCTCTTCATCTGGCATCGATATTACGTGGATCGGATCGTCAATCTGTAATGTATAAATAATCGTATTATAACTCCGTTGCTTATAAGGAAAATAACATGTGCCTACAAATTAATGTAAATGTTGGTAAGATCATTTAAACTGAAAACATTACCTAACTTCATTATGGTTAATGTGGATGTTACAACATTTGTGTTTAATTTGTAACGATAGACAGCAATGATTTATGACTTCAGAATGTACAGCCGTTTCTGGAGATTTCGGACAGACGTTACATCGCTTTAGTTATTGAAAAGGAATTGGTAGTTTCCTAAGGAAAGTTAACATTGAATAACTTAAAACTTACTTGATGTGTATCAGGCGATGCACGGTCCGTCTGGGGCTGCCTCGCGGGCGACTGCAGCCAGCAACACATGGCCGCGCAGATGAGCAAGGCTCCTGCAACGATGCAGGCCACACCCACATAGCGCACGGGCTCCGCGTAGTCCTCGGCCAGGCCCAGCCAGTTGATTAGCGCGCCAGCGCACAACAACACCATGCCATATCTGTATGGCCTCTGTGATTGTCTACCTTCATCTAGGGACATGCCTGGAAAAAGAAATTTAATAGGTAAGTAAACATGATAGACTTTAGCGGTAAAATAAAATACTTTAATTTCTATTTCATGTGACATTTTGTTGCCGACCACAGGAAGTCGGTGGTTCCGGAAGCTTGGAACTGTTATTCATCAAATCGTGGAAAGTATTACTCCATGTAGTTTACCGGGCCAATGACACGGCGTAATAACGGCATTCTATTTTACAAACTGATGATTAAAACGAAAGTTGGGAAAGTTCACAATTATATGACACGAAAGATGGATTGTTCTACAGTAAATGTGGGTTATTCTAAGACCGTGTTTATAGAAAGGTCATGAAAACAATTGTTTTTCCCGAGGAGGCGCTGAGGAATACTTTATGAGAGATAATTTCGAGGTGCTCGAGCGTCGATGATCGAGGTTACCGCGAAGACAATGGTCTCTCGGGAGAAGTGGGTCAAGTTCGCGACGTGCGCTGGAGTGGCGCCGAGCGGTCACGCGGACCTCATCAGCCGCATATTACGTTGATCGAGATGTCACACACATACATTAAGGAATTATTTTTATAGACCACTATTGACTTCTTTATTGTACGAAGATGAAGCAGACATCAATTAAGGTATATTCAAGTTGAGTCGATGTTAAAACTCGTGATTCAAATATAAATATTTTGTCAAATTAAGATTAAATTGCGGCCTTGCTTTCCCCTTGATTGTTCGTGCGTTATGACCATTTCAGTTAAGTACATGATTTTGTTTATTTCATGATCTTTGTCCGCATAGCGGAAGCAATAGTTGTTTCTATATAATAGACAGTCATGTATAATAAACAAGAATATACTTACTGAAAAAATCTAAAGCACGACAACGAACACAATTCTTGATAATTGTCTATGCATGAACATTTTCTGAATTAACTCCTCATAACCGATATTGGTAGAAGAGTACCTGAATAACATATGAGCTTAGCACATATGTTATTCATGATCTTGACTCTTACCGAAAGGACTGACTCTCATTAGCAGAGAATAGAGATATATCGAAAAGGGAGAGGAGTCTTTGCAGTGAGACGATGCAGGCTAAATATGTAGGTAGATGGATAGACTTATGATGATGACACATGTATTACTCCTTTGGCTTGCCAATAAGATCATACTGTAGCAATATGATCAATATATAATTAATCGTCCACAGATCGTGATTGTAGTTGTAACTTGTAGTCGAGTGTAATATTATAGTCGTGCAAACTGCAAGCGATAACACTGATTGCTTTATGTTATTGCGTTCTCAATTATCAAAACCGTACCTATATATTTTTACACGGTGCAGTGGTGTGACGGTCGGTTAAAAATGGTTGAATGGACCGGATGAATCACAAATCGTGATAATTCCACTTATGAATGCTTCATTTTTTCGCGTATTTTTAGAAATATTAGTTTTACAAGAACGCGAAATATTATTATTATTATTTTTTTTTATTCGATGGACTCACAAAAGTGCAGGTAGTCACTGCACGTATAACATTAGGGTTTAACATAGATAGTTCGTTTCAAAAATCTAGATTCGGTCCTGCGCCCTCCGGTTATGCCTGTGTCCAGAGGGACGCAGATCCGAATCCTGCCTGAGATAGAATTTTTCTTTCGCTATTTATATCTTTAACATTAATGCCAAATATAATAAAAAATACTGCCTCGTTAGTCGAGTGGTCCCAATCGCGACTGCTACGCTAGAGGTCTTGGGTTCCCCAGGTCGAGCAACGTGTTATTGGGTTTTTCTATGAAATTCTCAGTAGCAGCTCGGAGTCTGGAATTGTGCCCGGTGAATGGCAATAGGCTCGCCCCCTATTACATGGGATCTAAACATACCGGTGAACTGTGGATGTACTTTAAGTAAACCTCTGCCTAACCCTTTGGGGAATACAGGCGTGATGGTGTTACGTGTTATAATAAAAATTACCAGAGGAATCCTTGCTTTGAATAATGATGTCATTAGTGCAGATGACGATTTAAATGGTGCCGGGATGAAAAGGGGTTAATGGACAAGAAGTGATGTATACTCACAAACAGGTTGTCCTCTATCGCCTTCATAGGGGGTATACGGATATAGTGTCGTCCAAGGCATCATTTTGATAAATCTTTTTTTTTTTCAATTATATTACACAATATAACACAGTATAACTAGAGCAATATATATATAGGTACCGAATCGCAATGTGACGTCACATTTGTTTTTAAAAAAAGAAAAGTATTTCTTATTTACACAGATAGGCCTGTCACCTGTTCACTTCATCTCGGTTATCAGATATTACTGAACAAAAATTATTTAGAGTAGCTTTAAGTAATCTTATCGGTTATTCACTAAGATCACATCCATGATATGAATGATTATAGGCCAACATCATGACAATGAAATATGTATTTAGTTATTTGGTGACCTTGTAACAATGACGTGTAATCATTATTATCAAAGTCAACTCTATTATGGAAGGGCAACACTATTGAATATAGATTTCCTTGGACAAACATCGCGAGGATAACTTTGCTACGGCATACCTTGCCGGTTAGATGGGATTGTAATTCTAATTATGATAATAATTATTGGCGGATCTAAACTATCGGACCACTGCGATCCGGGGACACTTGTAAGCGGTCTTTCGCCCACTCGTATTGAGTAGGGCTTCGCCGCGGCGGCGGCGGCTGGTTTAGTTAAAGCGATAATATTCGTTAAATGGATTAAGCTTACCCCACAGGGAACACGTCGCGCTGGTGTTCCTACTATTGATATTCTTAATTAGGTAAGAAATGTCACTAACTTATTGTTATTGCTTTCAAGAAATTGGGAAGTTAGAAAAGTACTTACGGGTGCAATCAAAGACAACAATAGTAGATGACTATACCTACGTTCCAACAGTATAGAATATATTATGAGGCGCATGAGTGAAATTCTTGTTTTTAGAATGACATACCTACAATCCTACATAAATCATTGTCAAACCTGAAATATCTTATCAATAGAACTGCATTTTATTATGCCTACCAACGCATAAACTGTGTAAAACACAAATACTTATTACAAATTTTATAAAATTAACATGTTTGTTCTTAGATATTTAAAAGGATATTTATAGTTAAGTATTATCATGGAACATGTAGACGCAAATATAAAAAAGGTGTGTTTGGTGACAACTTAAATATAAGTAGTTGAAGACGCGACAATAAAGAGAGAGAATTATGTTATAGAGTGATCTATATATGAATTATTGTTCTAATTATTAATATGTAAGTATTATTTTTTCATGATACCGTTGCCTAAAGTATTAATCGCAACCTATAACCATGTCTACTTATAGATCGTGCGAGAATCGAACCCATGGCTACGGCTACGGCTACGAAAGCTAAAGCGGCTACGAAATTAGTGGAACCTAGGGCGGCAATACATGTATGATATTATAATAAGTATTTATGACTATACAATATTAAAAAAATCGTTACCACGCGCGGAATTTGTCAAAAACTGTGCAATCTGCCAAAATTATTAATTTACACTAACTATAAGTGTTGCAGTAACGATTTATTTAGTTGCAAACCCGTCCACCTTAGTAAATTTATCTGTAATTTATTGCTTATTGTGATAAACTGGGTTTCTAGCTCAGTAGATTGGAGTGTGTATTTGATGAATCGTAATAATTTTAAATTTATTTTAATAATCATCACAAAATGGTTATAAAAGTTACCAGAGCACATACCTAATAATATTTTAAATATGAATTGATTCTATGAGGCCTTTTTGCCCCCCCAATAAGCCAATACAGGGTTGTATTGGCTTATTATTAGCCCGTCCTAACTAGGTATTTGGATGGGGTAATCCAGATTTTCGACCGCGACTAATACGATTGGTGTTTGCTTTCCGAGCTGGTAATACCACACACTGATTATATCTTTAGGTTTTACCCAATGAAAACACAATAATATCTGTCTTCCTTATCTTGTATTGTTTGGACATAATAAAGTAAATTTCTGGAACCGTTGTTTTTACGCTTAGTATTTATGTATCGACACTATCGATAAGTGCAGTGATAGCCTAGTGATATGACCATTGGCCTGCCAAGTTAAAGGTATCGTGTTCGAATCTAAGGCACACACACGTCTGACTTTTCGAAGTTAGAGGTGCGTGCATTTTCTTGGCGATGACTGAAGTTTGCCGACCCGTTCTGAGAGGATGCCCATCGCGGGGATGATGTTATGGGTTGATGATGATGATATATCGATTAGGTATAATGACGAAGCCTTTCTAATAAAAGGAAGCCTCAACGGCAACGCCAATCTTACCATTGGACGGGGTCACAGGATTAGGGTTAATATGTAGTTTTTTTAATCTAACCGGTAAAACGGAGACTGAAATATTTATTAACGTTGACAAATTCGATCCGATGTCAGTCTGACAGCCAATGCACTTAAAAAAATGACCCCCTTTGGCTGTGCTGAATAAAAAAAAATGCGCGAAGTTAAAATAGTCGTTCAAGTTTTCTGATATATATTTCCAATTTTCTTAATATTTCTTTCCGTAAGAATCTTCTACAAAGCATTAGAAAACTTAAAAAAAGATAAATGAAATTAGTGAGTTAGTTTTTAAGTTATGACATTACCAAGGGAAATAGGGATGCTTTTTAATATACAGAGATTTTTTACTCAAATATGGCTAGACTGGATGTGATATTGAAATTTTCAAATAAATACTTAAGAAAAGGATGGCGCCTTTCAATGTGAGCGGCATCCATCGTTTCAATCACAATTACCCCTAGTGCTACAACGCCTATAACCTCAGATCACAAGAATCGCAAAAACTACTTGACAGTCGACGAATACCTGGCAGGATGTAACTCTAAACTTATTCTAAGAAGTATCGTCTTACTAAGTCTGGTCACCACGTAAGTATTAATATACATACAAGCAGTCTAAGCGAAAAGGTATTGATTATGCAAAATAAGGTTGTCTAGCTGATTGTGATTTTTTAATTCCCACGATTGTCATTCAATGACACAGTTATCGATTGCCTCGCGAAACGCTTTGTCATCTATTCGATATAGATATTATTAATATGTGCTTGCAAATTGTTTATGTGCAATAGGTATAAAGCTTCCATTATTGCAACTCAAGGAGGTAGGGTGATTGTTATGTAATCGCCTCATGTTTCAATTAGATGTATACCTAATAAGTATGATTCTTCTTTTATTTTTTTGGAATAACCTTGATAGGTGACAATATTTCCATACCTTATCGGTGATTTCAATTTTAATAGTCAGCTTGTTTGACTTAGCAAAACTAGTTTTAAAACATCTGTCGACGAGCATGCATATATCTATAATATTTTTGAGGCATGCATTGTAAGTAATAGATATTAGATATAGAAAAAAATCTTGGAAAGACTTTTCTTTGACCTACATCTGCTTTTATTATTTATGTTTTTATGAACATTGCGAAGGAGTTTCTTTAATGAAATTTAAGTCAGAAATGTCTAGGGGGGCGTCCTCCAAACGATTGATAAACCATAGCATACTGTAGTAGTTGCTCTTGTTGTTGTCTGAATAAACTAAACTAAAGTAATTATGTAGAATTTAAAAAAAAACATGACACTAAAAGCTAAACAGGTTTTAATCAAATGTAGGTATCTTTTTAAACTATGTATGTCATTGGCTATATGTAAATGATCCGTATTACTTTTTTTGTTGTTAAGTGGAAATCCCTGAAAAGTTGCCTGAAATCGTGAATAACATATAAATGTATGAATTACATACTGCCAATGTACTATCCGTACTATTTTATAGAAGGGTAAACTCCCCTTAAATCTTCGAACTTCGAGATATCCTGCGGAACGGACCGTACCTCTTGTGTGCACATAAATTCCTATTATTTATAAGTATTATGTAGATACTATAGATAGACATGTTCTAATTCCGCATGTATAATTAGTAATAGTGTCATAACAGTGCGTAAAAGACACTTCACGGTCAGTAGACACTAGGATCTGTGATAACTTTTTCAATGCCAAGAGTCATAGTTACGTTTGTTTGCATCATAGGTCACCATATACATATATATAATTATATAAATCCATACAACTAGGTATCGACTAGAAATTTCCGTTTCGAATTGTGACGACATAAAATCGAATTTTAAAGCAAGGCGTTTCTTTTCAGTAGGTATAGGCACGTCACGCATTCACAGTAACAGTAACGTGACTGTAAAAAAATATAATAAAAACCAGTTTTTTAGTGCATTGTGTCAATTATCTGGAAACCATGTCTGCGTTCGGCAGTGACCGAAAAGGTCAGTGAACCAATACGATAGAAGTAGACTATTTTAAAGCAGATCCAAAATACCTAATAATTTATTTCACTTTTGGCTCTGCGTTAATAACAATTCTTGAAATAATCTACGTTTGCATTTGTTTGGATAACCTTCAAACTTCTGAAAAACACAGGAATGAACAAAGAAAAACACAGGAATTATCATAATATGGTAATACTTTGTTTCCAACTAATTATTCATCTACGTTTGTGTCTCCTAAGTTCTAGATAATTAATATTTTAAAATAACCTAGAAATATGAATCAATCAATCACATACCTATTTATATTCCACAAATAGGGAACTTCCAGTTATAATAATAAATGTGGGTAGATAAACCTAACGTCACTGGAAATCCCAAGACACTGAGAGTCCAGTGACGTTACGTTTCCTGTTTTTGATGTTACGTTAATCGTTTACGTTTATAATTTTTCGTTCTCTAAAAAAACTATTTGTAAAAATAATATAGGCACCTATATATTTCTGAAGCTGTTCACTTGAAATCTGAGGTATGAAAAGTAATGACTAAAACTCAATGATATTAAATATTATAATACGTAATTGATTAAACTCGAAGATGACTTAATTTTCATATATTATGCACACTTATTGAGGAATTATCGTTAACTTCTACGAGTATTTAGAAACATGTCTAGGCATTTAGTACAACTGCTTTTTGGACTGCCTCATTAGTCTAGTGGTCCTAAGCGCGACTGCTACGCTAGAGGTCCTGGGTTCGATCCCCAGGTGTCTTTGGATTTTTATATGAAATTCTCAGTAGCACCTCAGAGTCTGAATTTGTGCCCGGTTAATGGCAATAGGCTCGACCCCTATTACATGGGACCTTAATATACCGGCGAAATGTCTAGGCCTAACCCTTCGGGGAATACATGCGTGATGGTGTATAATATAAGTTATAAAGAACTTGTCTGTGTGTATAGAATAAAATATTCTTAAACTCTCACGCACCAAAAACTTATGTCTAGAACAAATTTATACATCAAAGAATGGTACAATGGGCAGTCTGTACAATGAATATAAACGTCACCGAACCCATTTTTTCTTTTCATATATATATACATATATAAATAACTAGTTGACAAGATTTCCGCAACCCTAGGTTGTACTTAGCATATCGCATTACCGGCGACATGTGGTCAGCACACGGCGGATTATTATACCGCGGTTATAAGCTACCGCAACAGGACAATACATACACAGCTTCATAGGATTGGTTACTGCTGCGGTACATGACCTAGGAATTCGGTAGCTAAATTATGGTTTTTGTAAATTTATCTAAAAAGCATTTAACATCGATGAAATAATCAGTAATGTTTTAAATGGACTTATGACTACAATATTCTCTAGTAAACTACTTGATAGGATCATGATATATATATATATATATATACTTAGAGTGCGCCGGGAATTTACACTTGCGGCGTATGCACTAAAGCTCCTGCGTGGAGTAGCTCATAACCCGAGTGTACTGCGTCACCTGAAGCTGTGCGTGCCAGACCAGTATGTATGGAGGCGGCGGCGGCCGCCACTGCTGGCAGTGCCTGTTGCCAGAACCAACTTGCTGTCAAAAACACCCGTCACCCGCACAATATGTGTATTAAACGAAGTGCATGAGAGAATTGACATATTTTCGTGCAATCTGAAGTGCAAGTTTTGTTGAATTTTGTTAGTTATATTTAAATATTATTATTCTTTATGTTATTGCTTTGTATTAGTTTGTATTATTATAAAGTGTAGGTTTGCAAACCACTATTGTATTGGGGTTATCCTGTAAAGATAGTATGCGGAATATATAAATAAATAAATATATATAAGTGCGTATGTAATAAATCATCCTGCGTAATCAAAATAATTACCTACGCAAGTATTAGTTACTAAGTATGAAGTACCTAATTAGTAGTAGGTAATCATTAGTGTGAGAATAAGTTATTATTGAGTTTTCTAATGGGCTTAAAACTAAAAATTCAACTATAAATAAAAAAAACTGTGCGTAAGTCTAGCAAAAACGGAAAAGTCTACATGAATTTGTTTTTTTTTGTGCTGCGGTGTTTTAGGAAAAACAACATTTGAAATGCGAGTGGAACTGTGAGAACTAGCTAGTGGAGAACCTATTTGCTATATATATGACAATGCATTGTCAACAACCTAGTTATAAACTAGGTTTTCCCTAATAAATACCTAAGTGCTGGATTAGCGCCGCAAAATGACTAATCGCTTCATTATAAATTTTGAACAATAACTATTGTAGTCTAAACAATAGTGAGACGCCCCTGAAGCCCAAATAGCCTAACAGTCTCTAGGGAAAATTGGATTAAAATTGGGTTGCGGAGGTTTGATGCCATTCCCATTCGTGTAAAATTCAGTCGGATACGGTTAGACTGGAATCTGAGAAAAGACTAGGTGGATAAGGAATGCTGAACAGTTATTGCACATTATATTTTATGTAGACACTGCTAAGTACACATCAAGCTAAACATAACAGTTTGCGTACCTAAGTACTAAATGCGTATAATATAGTATCAACCTTTTCCGGTTGTCATCAGTTTCAAAGAATAATATAACCTTATCGACTTAAACTAAAAAGAGAGACTCAAATTCATTCATTGAAGTGAGTTATGAATTTTAAAAAGGATACCAAACAAACATTAGGAATACATTATTATTTTTGAATGTGTTATCGTAATTAACATAAAACACCATCATGCCTGTATTCCCCAAAGGGTTAGGCAGAGGTGTACCACGCTTCGCCGATATGTTTAGCTACTGTTAAGAATATCATAGAAAAACTCAATAGCACTTGCTCGACCTGGGCATCGAACCCCGGACCTATATCGTAGCAACGCTAGTCGCGCTTAGAACCACTAGAGTAATGAGACAGACCTTGAATGATAAACAAATAAAAATTACATAAACATATTATTGTTACTTGATTGGTCTTCGCATATGTATCTTACATAATATGTTTACGCCTGGTTTATGATATTATAAAATAATAAAATGTGTATGTGTATCTAAGAAGTATATACGTGGATAAACAAGTAAATAAAGTGAAATGACGTCAATTTAAACACGTTGGTAGTAGGTATGTAGCTAATCTTGAATATGCATTGTAAAGTCGATCCTTCGCATTAAAATTGTGGCGACGTTCATATTTTGCCTGATAAGAATATTATTAATGATTTTCTAAATAGTTACGTAAATACTACATTACAAATATTGTTGAAAATTCTTGAGAATTATCTTTTGGTTAAATAACCACTCTTCCTTTTAGTTGTTGAATAATAATGTTTTCTCCCTCTGAACACAGAATCGTAACCATTTTTCATAATCAGCTATGGAAAAATGTTAATATTCCTTAAGTCGATGGCTTCCACATGAACATACAAAGGAATAATGCGAATCTCTTATAATCCATAAATAAATAGATTTCTAAAATCAAAAACCAGTTGAAAAGACTTCATTAGACGATCGAGTCATTTGTATCTTATAAACTTAATATACCTTTATCATTTCCGCCGGCAATTTTAATATCCATATTCATAAAATAATGTGATTATGGAAAAATTTCGGTAGGTACTTGACACCGATATATTGTCATGTTATCGATAACTCCTTTATTCGCATTTTACTCACTGAATTCGGTATCTAAGTAGGACTCGCCTCCACCCTCAGGGCTTTGACCTATAGCTTTGTCCTGTGCCAGATTTGGGGAAGCCGACCCAACGCCTCTTAACATTTCAACTGCGTATTAACGCCGAAATTCGTACCCCTTGTGTTGTATGTTATGGTTCTAAAGGGTTGACACCCCTTATTCATAAAGACAATAATCAATAACTCTATTTCTATTTCGAAGCCAAATGTTGACAGATAATATTTATCAGTCGTTTACGGATGTCAAGTTTAGATGATGATGAAAGCGTTAGATAATATAATAAACGTGAATGTACATTTTGACAAGCCTATTCAATTCATTATGGCATTGAATAATTTGTAGCTTTCTTACTTTCTAAATCGTTTTGTTCGGTGGCTCTGACATATATTTCATGCAGAAACCGCTAATGTTGTCGATTAATTTTATTTTTCCATTTTAAGAAATTTCTTTTTTTTTTGCTCAGGTTTTGGTATAGGTGTATGTATACGTAACACTGCAGAATCCGTTTAGTTTCTCTAATTGGTTACCGGGTTTTATGTTCTCATCGAAAAATATTGCATGTAGAAGAATTTCGGTGTATGAATAAAAGGCGGCTTTATCTTTTTTCGTATCGAATCGATGTTTGTAGGCTTTATTGCTTTTTAGATTTCGTTTTTAACACGATTTAGATATGGTAATTTTTATTTAAGTTCATAAGTTTTGTATCAATTAGTAGAAAAACGCTTCTTTTGATTCTACAAGTTGGATTGCTTCAATTGGTTACTTCGTCTATATAATCAACTAATTTCAATTCAATATGCGGAACAGATAGATAAAACTATGATTGGTTTCACTAGTGTTATGGGCATGCAATCCCACACTTTTACGTGGACGTCGCATAAGGAACCATGTGATTATTTGTGTATGATTGCGGCGTACGCGCAAATGTCAGATCAACATTAATGTGCGTAGGCACTAACGAATGCGGAAGTTATTTAAACCTAGTTTGCTTTATGGATTTGGCTGAATAACACCGGTTGAGTATGCTAATATACATTTATATTACCAAAAATAGTAACGTTCAACATTATGCTAGTATAAGTTCTGTACTTCTGTTCAAAACCGTTAAGGCCAATATTATACGCATTATTTTACAAATCCATCTTATACAGTTCTTAACGATGATGATTAAAAAAATCGGAAAGCTACATTGTTAAAATGGTTGAGCTACACGATGACTGATGTATGCGTGCCGTTAGTTAGGACAGGTCAACTCAAAGCTGCTATGGCTCTTTCTTCAATAGGCCTGTTCAGATTTTGCCGTACATTGATCAAATAATATAACGATTGTGTGGACTTTAAAAGAGACTATGATTCTCTGAGTTTGTTTCGACGTGTCTTCTCAGGTCGTCAGATAGGAAATGTCGGCGACATCAAGTAAAAAAAAAAGTAAAAAATCGACTTGTAAAAGTGTCTTTAAAAGATCTATTTACAGAAATAAATATCATTTCATTTCATTTCAAAATATTATCACAATGGACAGATATTTTTTATCTAAACATGTAATATAATTTGAATTTATATGAAACGTAACTGAAAATATTATATAGTTAGCTACTATTCAAACCAATGCAAAAGCTGATAACTAAGGATAATACCAAAATACCACAGGATGTCCAGTCCAGCTTGATTTCAGTTTTGCCATAGCTTACCTGAAACAATAGAATAGACACATTAATATTTCGCCAGGTTCTATCCGAGTTTTGTAATATAAGAGATAGTAAAACGGCCGTTACGCCATCTTGGTAAGTACAATAGCTGTAGGGCAATTTATGTGGGATCGCAAGGGATTGTTACCGGTCGGTCGGCGCATGCGCCGTGAAAATGTAGCGGTGCTCTGCGCTTGAGCATCCTCCGTGACTCTATTATTGTGATTGTAAAAGCTTTGGATACTTATCTTTAGAATCATGGTTTTTATTCATAGTATAATGTGAATCTCAGTTTCATAGCTCTAATTAATTTATCAGTTTTACCTGTACCTAAAAAATATATATTTATCGGAAGTGCGGCCTGTGACAGTCTTCTACTCTTCTAGTTAAGGTTAATCAATTTAGAACTACTTACTAACAAAGCAAAAGTTGTAAAGCGGCCACGATGGTCGAGTAGTTAATATAATCACAGCGCAAATTAAAGTACAGATTCACTTTAAACAGAGTGAAGTAATTATCTTGTTTTAAGATCCTTAAAGGTTCCCTTCTGTAATGAGCTCCACATATCTAACAGAAATTGTCTATTTATCTTGACAAAGACAAACATGAACAGTGAGCTATATTTATTCAAAAAATATAAAAAAAGCTTGCAAAAGTAATGACTTTAGTTGTAAAAATATTATTCTGGATACTTCAGAACTTCAGTAGGTAAATAATCTTATCTTTTATTGCTGAAACGGAGCTATCTATAAATTATATTGCATGATTAAACAACGCGTACATATAGGTAAAGTACTTATTTCTTAAAAGGTAGTTTCAACGCCATTCTAGAGTTTTCTTTATAGTAATAATTTATTATGCACTGATAGCTGATAAGGGTAAATTACTAGTCTTTGTATAAATAAATAACAATACACATAGGTGTTATTCATATCGATGGTACGAATGTATTAACAAAGGATAATAAATTAAAGGCTTTCTCGTAAAACTTCAATAAGTTGGTGTTTATTCAGCTTGTTGTGTGACCTTCCACTCTTGCGGCGATGTCGCAGTGTCGCAACGCAACCCAATGACTCTATACATCGATGTTTGCTATTGCCGCATATAAACCATTTGGTAGTCAATACTAACAGACCTTAGCCGATGTTAAAAGCACAGCTGGATCATCTACCTATGAAACCAAATATTTACGCCACAGACAAACAATAGATCGTGAATGTTAACTTTATTTAGTTCTCTAATGCCTTGTATTCATAATAATCGATATTCAACCGCTTCATTAGTCTAGACAAGAACTGCCTAATTAGTCTAGTGGTCCTTAGCGCGACTGCTACGCTAGATGTCTAGGGTTCGATTGCTAGGTTGAGCAAAGTGTTATTGGGTTTCTATGAAATTCTCAGTAGCAGCTCCGAGTTTGGTTATGTGTCCGGTAAATGGCAATAGTCTCGCCCCCTATTACATGGGACTTAAACATTCCGGACTGTGGGTGTGCACCTTAGCCTAACCCTTTGGGGAATACAGGTGTGATGGTACCTATGTTATTCATAAATAATCAATATCACGTCGTAAGGGGCAGATATAAGATACAACTATAACGTATCAATATTAATTACAGGCGTATAACGTGTTTCAGCCACGCAAACTGAGCTTGAAGGCGTGTGTCGAGCCGTTGACCTTTCGACCCGGAAACCACTCGTTGCCTTAACCTTCACTGTGCCCACAGCCTCTGATTGTATGAAAACCTTTTACTAGACATTGTCGAGCCCGCCGATAACAGCTGTGCTTAGTGCGCATATATTTCAAACGTAAATGCGAAACAGAACGTGCTTCTGGCCACAAAATGATACGTAAACATTCTTACACGTACTTAAATAATACATTACTTTGACTGGAGCCAGTCAATGGGTTGTAAGTTAACATTGTACACGAAGGCAAGTAGGCACTGTAAAACCAGATGTGTACTTGTTGCGAAGTTACTTTCTAGTGCTCGACTACGCGTTGGCGGCGAGTACCAGATCATCTAAGGAGTCGCGAAACTTTGCACTCAAGCGCGATTACGCGACAATTTATCTTGTAATGGTCAGGGGCACTCCGCTTTCAGTGCCCGCTGGGAATATCAATGGCATCATAAGCATAATGGATTTAGTCTTCTGCACGCGTCTCGGCACCCATAAATGGGGACTCCCACTTTCACTTGAATTATGAAGTCCTCCTTTTAAGGATACGTTTATGTCTTGTCACGACCAAGTTAAATATTCTACATAGCAGGCTGTTAAACGCGTTCTTACACCTGGCTATAATTTTCTTTGATAATTATTCTTTTAAAAGATCTTATACTATAGCAAAATTATATCTAACCCCCAGAACTGAAGACTAAAACCTAATTATTTTTTCGCTGTATGCCAATAGGTTACTAAACTACAACGTACACGATTTCATTTAATTATTTCGGTGGTCGCATAAAAACCGTGTACACGGCGGACAAAATAGGGAAAAAAAAACTCTTTTCAGTACATTGTGCTGTAAAAATAGATTAAATCTGTGGTAGTTTTTGCTGTTGATCCGATTATATTGAAGGTAAACAAAATCACCTTGACGGAAAGAGTGGCGACAGAGAAAAAAATGAAAAATTGGCTTTACTACAACATAGCCATTCTTCGGTCGTAGTAATCAGAGCTCAACGAGTTATTAGGAAGATGGCTTTAGTTTTCCTGTTGTTTTCCTTCAATAAAAACCTCACAACGACGGAAGAACCTCCTCTAAGCCTTGGACAGGAAAGTAAGTGTTGGCGTTATAAGTTAATTAGTCGGCATTAGTCGTCTGCGTAACTGCAATTGTTTACTGTGATTCATAGCGTGTCTTATATAATTCTTTTTTCCTGCGCTGTTGTATTTATTTTCCTGAAGTATTAACGTGATAGTTTCCATGTAGTAAGTATTCATAAGTTAAGTTTATATGACAGTAGCCTTCTTATTTAATACCTAAAATGATAACATGACTGCCTCGTTAGTCTAGTAGTCTCAATCGCGACTGCTACGCTAGAGGTCTTGGGTTCGATCCCCAGGTCGAGCAAAGTGTTATTGAGGTTTTCTATGAAATTCTCAGAAGTAGCTCGGAGTCCGGATTTGCGCCCGGTGAATGGCAATAGGCTCGCCCCCTATTACATGGGACCTAAACATACCGGCGAACTGTGTGTGTACATTACTACACCTCCTTGGTGTGAGGGGGATGCTCTGTTCATTTCCCGGAAAACGATGGATATAGAATTTGTATGGCGTACTAAGACTTGATAAAATTGAAATGTATACAGCTTTTCTTTGATGGAATCTATTTACTGTCAACAAAGAAAATATAATTTATCGAGCCTATTGCACTTGTTGACTAAATATTGTGTAACTTTCAAATATTTTCAATTTATCTAAGCCGTTAACAATAATGTTAAGGTAGGTACGTATATTCCTTATCTTTCCGGTGACCGATCATTCAAAATGTCAAATCGGTTTCTAAAAGATGAATGAAATAAAACAAGATAAATTAGATTACATTGCAGCTTTTAACCACGTAGGTTCAAATATATAAAATGCATACATTTTAATGTGTGGCTTTACCGACAGCCGGCGCAGACGCATCGCACGCCCGCAACATATCCGGCTATGGTCCAAGGAGAACTTTCCTACTAACATAATATGTCGACATATTAGCTTACTAACTCAAGATCTATCCATTAATAAACAACAAAATAATTAATATGGATTGACGCTTAGAAGAGCGCCAAAAAAAATATAGAGATCTTATTTTCCGTCCATACATTTAGATATGTTTCTTCGGACTATTTATGAAATCAATGGCTTAACCGTAAAATTACATTGGCTTTATGAGAAGTGCTACTAGATCGCATTGATGAGAAGTGTTATTGGATTTAACTACTAGGAAAAGATTTAAATCCTTGACATAACATACCATTACGCCTATAATACGAAGAAAATGATCGTGGAAATTTATAACAATATACGGGTAAAAATGGTTTTTGCAATTTTGGTTAACCATTTGTTGAAGAAAGCCCTACTTGGATCGCAAATACTTACTATGACACTGTAGGAAAATGTAACACTTGCAGATAAAATATTTGCAATGATCGGTGGCAACTTGCGATTATTCCGAATTACAGTTTCTATTGTTTAAAAAAAAAACCTTCTATCGTGCACATGTTATCGTTGCACATATTGTGTACACAATCTAGGTTCGTTTTGTTACATAACCAATATATCGTAAGCAACATTGCGTAATAGGTGATTTTGCTTGATTTTGCGACGTTTGAAATCAGCGTCTATGGTTACCGATAACGGACGCAAGCAAACATTCAAATTAATTATAGCTATATACTTTCGGTAGGAAGGTTTTTCCGCAGTTAGTGCGAAAATTCGTGAAGCCTTCCGTTTAGTTGATACAGACAATATTATATCCTGTTAAATGTGTAAATCACACAAACAAAGCATTTTGCCGTACGATTGGTAATAAAACTTACCTACTAACTTAATTTCAAATCCAAATATTTATTTGCAGAGAGAGAAAAACGGCTCAATATATATGATTTAGTGACATTTTCAGGCGGAGCAAAGATATATATATATATACTCTTAGGCTATAGTTATGTATAATATTAATTATTTTACTGAGTTACTGGATTTGTGGCCGGTTGATGGCAATAGGCTTGCCCCTTATTACATGCGGCCTAAACAAACCGGCGAAATGGGGGTGTACATTACTACACCTCTGCCTAACCCTTCGGAGAATACAGGAGTGATGGTATGTTACATTACATACGTATAAGATAATTTATTTTACATTATAAAATATAAAACAATTTCTTTTTGTTAGTTATGTTAAAGGTTAAAGCAATTTTGTCTCTAGACCAGTTTATATACAATGTACCTTCTTATTTTAGTTCGTTTATATAGTAAATTATTGTTTTTTTAGTCTGAAGCAATGTCACATAAAAGTGGCTTGATATCATTACTGTTGCAAGATTTTCTAGTTCTTCCAACAAATTAATGACGGGGTATATAGTGAAAATTGAAGACCATATGCCGAATCCAAAGCAGTCATTTATACAACGTAAAAGTAGTTTGTTTAGACTCACTAACATAATCGATTTCAATGGTTTTTCGCCTATGTTACATTTTAGTCCCAAAAATTTATAAAAAATATTTAAGTTGGACACTCATTTAATTACGAAAATCGCCTGAGCCACCTGGCAGCCTTAGGCTTCTTAGTATCCACCCGCGCAAATTAGGTAAATTGGTAAATTAGGACAAACTTTTGAGCTCGTCACCGCGTGAATTTTAATAATAAAAGAATATTTAGTATTTTATTCTTACTTTTCAAATTAAATAAAAGTTGGGTTGTTTCGGCTTTAGGGTAAAAAGTAACATTGTCTATGAACCACCGGCATTATCTTCCAAATCTTTGCAGTGGCTCTGAAGTAGTGGCTTTGGCTGCAGTAGCATGTGTGATATACTATATTTGTAGGTAACAGCCTTATAGGAAACATAAGTCATTAACTTCGAGTGTTTTTATGCACTTTCAAAAGAGCGCGGAAGTAGCACAAGCGGATATAGGAAGGTAAGAACCTCATCATCATCATCAAGAACTTAAGCGCTCAAAGAGAAAATTTTCAAATTACCCACGAGGTCAAATTTCCATAATGATAGAGACGTTACACAACTCATAAAAAGTCCTATGTCGTAACCTTCATTTGCAGGTAATGTTCTCAAAACCGTCCGTTATTCAAACAACTGGTATTACCATACGTAAGTGTCTGAGATTTTTTATAATGTCCGGAGATGATTTACATTTAAGTTCGTGAAACAGAGATGAGAGTTACAGGAAAACCTAGTTACTATTGTGTGCGTTTGTTACAATATATGTGTGTCTGTAACACAGCCAAGCTAAACTTGTTTACAATTATTAGATTTAATGTTTCTGAATCTTCGAGAATAATTTAAGAGTAGTAAAAATTAAACGTGGTAATATAAAATTAGGTAGATTGGTATATGCAGAATTTAGTATAATAGTCGTTATTGCATCCTAAAAATAAATAAAACCAGGTTTATTTTCAAATATAGAGTTAAGGCGCTGACAACACCCAAATAGGCATATTTTAAACAAGTTTTTAGCCAAATCCATAAAGTTTGTGACAGCGAAAAAAATGTATGTTAATCTTGAACATATTCCGGAGAAAACTGTTGCTTTGAAAACACGTTTTTGAAAAGTTTTCTCGATCCAAAAAAATTGTAAACTAACCTCTTAAAACGAATTCTAAACAAAAATATCTGTATTATTAAGCAATGCACGTTGGTAAAATTAATAACAATAACGTATCATATTTAAATACAGAACTTGGTTGCTTTATATTTTCGATAACTTAAGTTGTTTTTTAGTTATTAATTGTTTTATGGTTTTGTAAAAAGCTGCGAGTGGCTGCGAGGGTCGCGTCACCGCGCTTCTCTTTCTTTTCTATGCAATCCGACAGTGATCGCATAGGCGTGCTGCTAGACGGACCTATGTCGCTTCGCTCCGCGCGCTATCCGTTCATTACGTATTTTGTTGTTTGACAATTTCAAACATAAACATACCTCAAAACATATTACATAATTGTCTTTTTGTATTTTTTAGGTATTTTTTAGGCATTTTTCATTATTAAGTTATTTTAGTCGAGGAAAAATACGACATGCGGGCAGGATTCGAACGTCCATCTTCTGGTTACGTACACCAGACGCTAAGTCCGCACATATGTATTTAGTTCCCAAATAAGATTGAAAGACGTAAAGACATTGGTAAAGGATATGGTTGAACTATAACTATAGTTCAAATATAAATAAAGTTCTTAGTAGTAAAAATATTTGCTGTAGAAATGGAAAACGTACAAAAATGCCAGCCCAAAAAGCGCTTTTATACTAACAAACAAAAACATGTCATGAAAGTAATAAAAAACAACAATTTTTATAGTGTCATAATTATGTCATATTGGCAAAACAGTTACACGAACAGTAATGAAACTATACGCTCTTTGCTACAAAGGATACCGTAATTCGTTTATATTAATAGCGATCGGTTGGCCTAGTGGTAAATGCCATGATTGAGAATTCGGAGTCTCAAGTTCGATACCTGTCGGTGACAAGTGCAGTTTATTATTGTTGTGATCTTTTTTATTTTATTTTAAGTTTTTATAATAATTATTAATATATTTCCTAGAATTGTACCTACATATAAAATAAGAATAAACACTATTTCTCACGAACAGTTGGCGTCGTGTGTAGCGCGGTGTCCGGTAGGCGGCCTCGCACAGTGGAACGAATGTATGGGAGAGGTCGGACATTCGCAACTCAAACATTTTTTTTTTTATTTAAAAAACTAATTATGTACGTACTTGACTATCTCATGCCTTCAGAATTTGTTCTGACAAATATTCTCGTATCTCTCGTATTTAAGGAGTTATTTGAACATTTATGAAATTTCACCAAGAAAATGACTTTATTGATCACTCTAATTTCTGATTCCGGCCTTGTTGTGGTCTGAGTTGCATTTACTTTTAAGACACACGGTGCGCCAAACGTGCACTTTAAGAGATATAGGATAATTAAACATATATATGTTTTAATTTTCTTATAATTATGTTTACTTCGATTTATTTAACCGTAAATAGGCATATTGCCTATTTACAGTCAGAGGATATATATGTGTATTTAGATTAAAACGAACATAGCGTTTCAAAACACAAAATATGTATTGTAACGGTTTTCACTATCATACTACGCATATCAAGAGCTTTATTTAGTTCTAAGACACATGGTGCGCCAAACGGGCACTTTGTGAGTTATAGGGTAGTTTATATTTATTACAAGAAAAAATATCATCATTTCAGCCTATTGCCGTCCACTGCTGAACATAGGCCTCCCCCAAAGAGCGCCAACCATCCCGGTCTTGGGCAGCTCGCATCCATCCGCTGCCAGCCACCTTCTTTAAATCGTCGGTCCATCGTGTCGCAGGGCGTCCCACACTACGTTTGCCCAAACGCGGTCTCCACTCTAGCACTTGTCTGCTCCAACGATCATCTGTCCGTCTGCAGACATGGCCGGCCCACTTCCACTTCAGCGTGCTTATTCTTCGCGCAATATCGGTGACTTTAGTTCCTTGGCGAATGACTTCGTTACGAATTCTATCCACCAAAGTAACTCCGAGCATTGCTCTCTCCATTGCACGCTGAGCGACCTTGAATTTGTGGACCAGTCCAATAGTGAGTGTCCACGTTTCGGCTCCGTAAGTCATTACGGGTAGAACGCACTGGTTATAGACCCTGGTCTTTAGGGATTGTGGGATCGACGATTCAAAGATATTACGCAGCTTCCCGAATGCCGCCCAGCCCAAGCGTATTCTTCTGGTCACCTCCTTCTCGAAGTTGTGCCGCCCCAGTTGTATAGTTTGGCCAAGATATATGTATTCTTGCACAACCTCGAGGGCAGCGCCATTTACGTAAACAGGTCTCGGGGTGACATGATCATTGTACATGACTTTGGTTTTATCCAGGTTCATCCCGAGACCCACCCGCCGCGAAGAATCGCCAAGACTGTTCAGCATCACCTCCAGCTCCTGCAGAAATTCTGTCATGATGACAATGTCATCCGCAAATCGGAGGAGAAGAAATATATTTTAGTTTAATTGATTTCTCATTTGACGTACTCGTCAAAAACTTCGAGAACAGAGTTCCCAATAGATATAGAAATGGGCGCGACATGGGCATTCGACATGATTTTTGTCTTGGCCATGTTCATCGTAAGACCCACTTGTTGGGAAACTCTGTCGAGGTCATTGAGCATTGTGCTGAGCTCTTGCAGCGATTCTGCGATGACTAAAATATCGTCGGCAAATCGAAGGTGAGTGATATACTCGCCATTTATGTTAATGCCAAAAGCCTTTCCATTTTAGAAGCTTGAAGACATCTTCCATTGCAGAGGTAACCAGTTTCGGGGAAATAACATCTCCCTGTCTAACACCTCTCTGCAACGGAATTGCCTCCGTACTCTGTTCCTGTACTCGGACCGACATGGTGGCGTTTTTATATAAGCACTTCAGCACTTTGATATACCGATAGTCAATGTGGCACCGCTGTAGAGATTGCAGCACCGGCCAAGTTTCAATCGAATCAAAGGCTTTCGCATAGTCCACAAACGCTAAGCATAGTGGCAGATTAAATTCCTCGGTCTTCTGTATAATCTGCCGCAGCGTAGTATGTGGACTATGGTACTAAAACCTTTTCGGAATCCGGCTTGTTCGGGAGGCTGAAAGTCATCAAACCTGCGCTCGAGACGATTCGTGATAACCCTGGAAAACAACTTATAGACATGGCTCAGAAGCCAGATTTGTCTATAAATCTTTAATAAGGTGTTATCACCTTTTTTAAAGAAAAGCACCACCTGGCTTCTGTTCCATCTGGGACAAACTGTCCAGTTAAGTAGGTCCAACTCCGAAAAGGAGATCACTCATCGAATCCGACTCGGCTGGGCAGCGTTCGGGAAACTTCGCAACGTCTTTTCGTCGGGATTACCGCAGTGCCTTAAGACAAAAGTCTTTTACCAGTGTGTGTCACCAGTGATGACCTATGGCACAGAAACGTGGTCTCTCACTATGGGCCTCATAAAAAGCTCAAGGTCACTCAGCGAGCTATAGAGAGAGCTATGCTTAGCATTTCTCTACGCAACCAAATCAGGAATGAGAAGAACTAAAGTTTTCGACACAGCTCAAAGGATAAGCAAGCTGAAGTGGCAGTGGGCGGGGCAGTCTATGGGGGACCTACCCTAGTTACCGGAACCGGGTACCCGGTTTTTTCGGTTCTTTAGGTTTTTTGATAAATTCAAGTGAAAAAAGTTGATAAGCTGTGTTATCTTTTATTTTATATAGATTTTCTACTATCAAAACGAACAATGTCCTAAGTAGGAAGCTTTTCTCTGTTTGAAGGTTTTCAAAATATCATTTATTTTATTATTATTATTTTCAAAGTCTCTGCTTTACTCGTCGGAGAACTTCCTCATTCGTAACATTTCAAACGCCTCTATACGTTTCCTGAGGTCTTCTTTAACCGTCAAACCCTCCCATCCGTATAGAAGGATGGGCCAGATAGAACAGCGAAGCATTCTAATACGCAAAAGAAGATTGAGGTTACGGTTGCAGAGAACACGCTTCATCCTGTTAAAAGATCTGCTACCGATTTCGATACGGGTTTTTATTTCCTGCTCACTCTCCCTAGATGCATTTAACCGCGTACCAAGGTATTTGTACTTGTTTACCTCCTCAAATTTGTGTCCATTAACAGAAATACACGTGTCTGGATATTGCGGTTTGGCTGAACCGACCATGACCAAGTAGGTTTGAGTTTGGCCTATCTCCTTTACATTCTTGGATTTGCTTTTTCGAATATTTTGTTCATCTTTCTTACAGGATGGATGTTAAGAAGTGGCAGGTTAGGTCGGATGATGAGAAGAGACAAGTAGCAGATAGGAAATAGTATGTTTAGAATGAGTTTAGACGTAGATTAGGTTTAATAGTAAACTATACTCCATTTGGTTAGGTACTTAACTAAAGGTAAACAATAAAAATGGCGGCGTTCAGGGCTCTTCAACCTTTATTACAATGGTATCTTATGAATTGGGAGTGAAATTAATAACAACACAACTAACAATCAATAAAAACAACGAACAAACAAAACAATAACTAATTAATACAATTTACGGCAAAAGAAACACAAAAACGAACGAAAGTACAAACTGTTACGAATGGCGTCTGGTTACCCGACTAAGTATAATATCGGTTAATTATTTAGCCGCGCTTCCTCGCGCTACTACTTCTTAATTTTTTCGAGTTATCATAAGTCTATTATGTAGAAAAATGTTTTGATTTCCTGTCTTTTTAGATTCTTTCTAGTAGGCACATTGCAATACTTTATGACATAATTATCAGATTTGATTTATTTATTGGTCGCAAGCTTAAGAATTAATAATTACCATTTAATATTAAACAAAGTAGTAAAATATGCTAGTATAGAAAAGGAAAATTATTTTGAATGATTAAATAATTTATTTTGGTTACGTTTTGTTTCAAGATGAAAAATGGCCCTATAAAAGAACCTTTTTTATGATTTGTTTACCTTTAGTTAAGTACCTAACCAAATGGAGTATAGTAGTTTAGTAGTAGTAGAAAATTATTGTTCTCTGATTCTGCAGTTTCAGTTGAAATTACTGGCTTAAAAAAAGATTTGATTGAACGTTGTTCCACAATTTTACAAGCCTTGTCCTCGGGTTTTAATATTGATTCGGATAAATTTAATGAATATCCTTTGGAAACCGCGCGACTTTTAATTCAAGAATATCCGTGGTTTATTCTCCCGGCTTCCGTTCACCAAGTCCTCATCCATGGTGCTGAAGTAGCACAGTATGGTTTACTATCTATCGGGGAATTATCCGAAGAGGCAACAGAATCTAACAACAAAAATTATAAGGCCTTCAGACGGGATCACACGAGAAAAATGTCGCGAGTACTTACGAATACGGACTTACTTAACAGACTTCCTCTTACTTACTTAAGAGACTCAGCTCAGACCCATTCATTACTGGTCTTCGGAAACTTCCCCATAAGAAAAAGAGCATTATATCGAGACAGGTTTTAGATTTATTAAGAACTAGCTTTCCGCCCACAGCTTCGCCCGCGTGGACAACACGATTTTGACTGGTCCTTTCTCAAAGTCTAATCTATTTTTGTACCAAATTTCGTCAAAATCCAAACGGACTTTCATCCCCTATTTCATCCCCACACAGGTCGAAATTTCAAAAACGGTAAAAATAATATTTATTTATTTCTTATCAAGTGCCTTAATATAAAGTTTCATGGTTTTATCTTGAAAAATGATGAACTCCCATACAAACTTTCACCCCCTATTTCAACCCCATCAAGACTATTTTTTGTAATAAAAGGTAGCCTATGTCCTTTCTCAAGCTTTAGTCTATCCCAGTACCAAATTTCATCAAAATCGGTTGAGTGGTTTAGGCGTGACAGTCAGACAGACAGAGTTATTTTCGCATTTATAATATTAGTAGAGATTTAGTATAATTTAAATTAGGTTGATTGTTGTAGTTAGTTGTGGTTATGTTGACGTTTGAAAATAAGATGTTAGTTTTAGTTTTCTTGTCTTTTGTTGTACATAATATGTATAATATATAAAAGAATACATATTTAATGATAACCCTTTCATAAATAGCTTTAATAATATCATAATCACATGTATTTCCGAACGAGGGAGAATAAATCTCAAATATTGATAATTTAAATTTATATTGAACAATACATATATGTACAGTTAATTGTACATAATGTATTAAATTATGTAAATAAAGCATTAATGTAATAAGTGAAGCATTTTTTTTATTATTTACCCTTCAGAAAAAATCCTATTTAACAAGTATAATAAAGTAAGGTATTTATGACCTCGCTTGTAGGGCACTTGGACCACCGTGCGCAGGCGGAATCTTGTTTGTTAATAAAATAAACTCATAAGTACCTGTTACGTTTGCCCAGAGATATTATGGACACTTACAATTGTATAGAAATATATAATACGCAAACATTATATACTAATACAATTTTTGTAGGGGAAAACCTCCTTATTTTAAAATCGGTTTAAAATATATGGGTCTAGCTCAGGAGGTCCCCGCATGTGGAATTAGGAGTAGAAAATGATTACTTTCAATAATATACATATTATTATTATTGTCTTATTATGACTGCCTCATTAGTCTAGTCGTCCTAAGCGCGACTGCTACGCTAGAGGTCTTGGGTTCGATCCCCGGGTCGAGCAAAGTGTTATTGGGTTTTTCTATGAAATTCCCAGTAGCAGCTCGGAGTCTGGATTTGTGCCCGGTTAATGGCAATAGGCTCGCCCCCTATTACATGGGACCTAAACATACCGGCGAAATGTGGGTGTACATTGGTACACCTCTGCCTAACCCTTCGGGGAATACAGGCGTGATGGTATTATTGTATGATGGTATGTTATATAAATAGATAATATTATACAAAAAACAAACAAATGAATAGTGTATTTAAAAATAATGAAAATTTTGCTAGTATAAGTAGTGTGGGTTTTTATTTTCTTTACATTTAGGTATAGTGTTTTTAATTCATTTTAAATAAAGTTGCATATAATAATTAATATTATAATAAATATTCATACTGTTCTAATTTGTTTCTAGTTTTTTGTACAGAGCAATAAATACAACACAGCGCCATCTATTGACTCATTGTTCATTATTGATTTTGTTTCTTATTTGATAGTTCGCTTCATCGCCGTCGGTTTAAAAAGGAGCGCTAGATAATCGGAGCAATAGTAGGCGTGGCCAAAATACCGAAACGTCGATTTCTGTTAGCTGTTGTCAGTGTACCTGTTGATTTTTCGAAGGCTGATATATCCAAAAAAATCGGTGTCTCTCTCCTCACAATCACAATATATTTACACTTCAAAACACTATATTAACAAAATTTCAATGATCGTTACTGAAATAACGGCAAATAATTTTAATTACTAGTGTAGTGACGCGGGGCAACACTTATGTCAATTATCAGTTAAATGTGGTGATAACGGGCACTAGACACTGACAGCAATGACAGCGACCAGTTGTGACGAGGCGCGGGGTACGTATGGAGGCGTGTGGCGAGCCACCACCACATTTGTATGGCCATGCGTGCTGCCAGCCGGCAGTGCCGTGACGTAGCACTGTGACGCATGCACAGAACGCCCCCAAGTTTCACATCGTTACGTCACAGGTTTCAGATGTCAGTGGCCACTAATGAAGTTATCACTTCTGGGAGTTTTGTGTCAACTGACCTTTACATTAAATATTATATTCTTAACAAAAAACTAAAACCGCCTTTAAAAAAGAATGCTAGGTATGTGTGTAACAGTTTCGGAAGTAAGTAGAAACAAAAGATCCACTCAAATTAATATGAGTGGATCTTTTGTTTCTTTGAAAATAATAATAAAATAATGTTACAATAATAAAATGTGTGTAATAAAAAAATATGTTAAAAATATTTTATTTCAACATGTTTAGTAATCACATCTTCACCAAATTTGAATGAGACCACCCATGGAGCATATTCTTTCAAATAAATAAAAGGCCTTATATTTTCTCGTTATTTAGAGGGTTGGTTTGTAATTTACGCCAGTTACAATAGCCTAATGTCAACCGCTCATCGCCTTTAACAAAATATTGCTTTTCCCAATGCAGGGACGCTAATTATTGAGGAGTTCTTCTGGTACTTCACCATATGCATTGTGACGAGCATAAAATGCAACTATATTAAAGTTCGATTACGTTATCGCAACCCCTAAAATACTTATTATTGAGGAGTTGCGGTGCAGCGGTGGTCTGCATCATCAGTTTCACTTTACCAAATAAAGCTTTCCTAGAGCAAATTCACGAGATTCCTACTGCAAATACAATATTTGAAGATTTCCCTCGATTACTCAAGTACCTATCCCATGATCAGATCCTGACCTGATAACAATAAAACGACCTTGGATACCCTTCCAGATAAAAAAACGATTTTCCAAATTGGTTCCGCTGTTTCCGAATAATGGGGAAATATCATAAGGGGCTATTTGTGATCAGCAGTTCCGCTCCGCCAAATGATGCTTTCCGAAGGCACATGCAAGAGTTACTTTAAAAAAAAACAAAAAAGTTTCAGGTTTGCCTGTAATATTTGAAGAGTTCCCTCGATTTCTCCAGGATCCCATCATCCGATCCTAATTTGCTGGCAATGGGACCACCTCGAGGGTATACCCTTTCAAACAAAGAAAGAATTCTCAAAATCGGTGCGCAATGACGGAGTAACCGGTGAACATACATAGAAAAAAAAAATACAGACGAACGTATAACCTCCTCCTTTTCGAAATTTCTTATGTCGGTTAAAGAGTATTTCTTGTCCGTAAATGACTTTTTGTCTGTGCCTATACTGGCTATTAATATATGTTTAATTTTTCCATTTCCCGCGAAAGTCTGAAGCAGACATGATAAACAACTTTAGCCACAGTCGTCACCTGCTAAACGGATTGTAATAATTGTGTACGTATTCATACAAATATTGGCGCGAGATCTAAACGAGGTTATGTTAAATTAATAAATACGCGTGAAAGCTTAACAAAGATATTCAGGAATTTACAGAATTGAATACTTTTGCTTACATAAAAACTACGTAATGTCTTATCTACGTAAACTGCATTATTATCTTAATATTTAAGAGGAATTGAGATTAGCAGCAATTATGTTCGAGTAGTCATCGCGTTCATGAACATTGTCACGTATTGCTGTACTGTAGGTAGTTGAAAACGTGCAGGCAAGGTAATATAAGTACTGCAAGAAATTCAGTAAGGTATGGTTTTAATAGGCAAGTTTTGTTTGTACGTAGGTATTTCGTCCAGAACTTAAGCCAGTAAAATAAACCTTAGTGACTCCAGAAAATGATTTGAAGAACCGTTTATATTTGCTTTCACATTGCAACACATTCCCTTAAAACAATATATGAGACGATTTATCTCAGTATTCTACAACAGTCTCAGAATGGCTTGATAGTGTTCTATCACAACCTTTTTACTTATATGCAAGCAAGAAACCACATCTTTCTTGCAGAATATTTGTAGCGATGGAAATTTATATTTTAAGTTTCGTATAGAGCATTAGCAAATGTCAATCGTATACATTTGCATACTTTTGGTGACGTTTTATTATCTGCAGAATGTCACTAGTTTAGGTACCTAAGTGTTTTAACGTTTTTTATCGAAATATTATCGCTATGTTCTGCTTGAATAGGTCTATTCGATCTAATCATATAATATTCCTGATCTAATAAGCAGGTAATCAATGTATCGGCATTAAGTTATGAGATACGATGTACTATTTTCCTGTTCACATTATTACACTCGATTTTTAACGGTTTAAGACAGGCCTGTTATTCCATGTCTATTACTTTGAGATTTTCCGGTATGTATACGCTCGTAAATAAAAAAATCTAGGATTGCTTAAAACTCAAACAGTATGACTCGTGCTAACAGTAGCGCATCCATTTTGTTTGTATCCAGTTTTCCTCTTGTCCTGCTATGATCCTGATTCAAGTGAAATCATCTTTAATTTCTGAGAAACTAACATCGATTTTAAGATCCAATTTTACATAATCCTTTATTTGATATATATTGTATACAGTGATATTATTATTTCAGGAATGACTTTGTAGAAACCATATGATTTGACAATGTTTACAGTAGTAAATAGAAATCGCGATACATGTAAAATAAAAAGTAAAAACAAGTTGTTTTGACAGGAAAAGAAGCAATCAGTCTTGTTGTTGGTACATATTTGCTAATATCATCCACTTAATCGCTATAAGATAAAGAATTTTATTGTTCTGTGACACATTATGGAAAGTTTTGTAATAATTTTATTAACAAACAGTGCTAAAATTGTACCTCCTAAACCATATATTCTCGTGGATTTAACTTGTTATAGATACTGACGCTAAATGCTACAAACAAGTTTATTTAACAGTCCTATTAATACAAAAGTATTTGTATACCGGTTATGGTTTAAAAAACAATATAAGTTTCCGAGTAAATTTTCCATATGACTATGATTAATTCTCACAACGATCTTTAGAATGGGTAATTGAGTATCCTGGTGATCATTGGCTTGCACGACGGGTATTGCGCAGGCGCTGCTACTTCCGTCGAAATCTTTAAAATCGAAGCATAAATATCTACAGTATCAAAATAAACAATGCATTCATGAAACATACACGCAAATATTTATAAATGTATGTGTAAAATGAATTCACGTTGCGGGAATACCTATATTCTTTTGTTGGTCGAAAATTCTTGTCTGTCCGGATTCGCGTACAGAGACACAATTAGATTTGCTGATAGCAATAGGAGAGCTTCGATTCGTGGTGGACACTTGCGTGAGACACACCTCCGGCAAGGTATAGTAACTATAATTACGCTTGTGGAGCAAGGAGCGTGGTGCACATCTCGGTCTCGACTCTATTTCTGACCGGTGTTAATGACTTCATACAGATACACTCGCCAGTTGACATTTAGGTCATTCTATTACGGTTTTATGATGTTTTTTGTGTATTTTTTTACGCATTGGACGATAAACAGGTTAAAGCCCCGCGAATTAGCGACAATACGTCGATGGCAAACTCAAAAGGTTTGTACACAAAACCAAATTTAATTTTCACTCAGATCCTATTGAACTTTGGTTTCAGTTTTGTGTTTTTGTAGATATCACTTTGTTTTAGGATTAGTCATAGAACCGTTCGTAGAATAGAGGCAAGTCCTCGTTTTGCGGACGATGATGTGAAAGAATATTTTCTTTTCGGGTCTATAGTTTGTTCCGGTGACCCGGTTCATTAAAAGAACTGTTGCCATTCTAATAGAAAATAAAGTAAGATTTTTAGAAACTTATGCATAAATTCTCGTGCAGAAATAATTATTGTTAAATTATTGCTTGCATTGCGACTGCTACTCTAGAGGTTCTGGGATTGGTCCTGGATTCCCAGGTCGACGGTGTTATTTAGTTGATCTATGAAATTCTCAGTAGCAGCCTGGAGTCTGAATTTGTGCCCGGTTAATGGTAATTGGCTCGCCCCCCACACATACGGGACTTAAATATAACGGTGAAGTGTGGACGTACATTCGTTCACCTCTGCTTAGCCCTTAGGGGAATACAGGCGTGATGGTATGCTATGTTAGGTTATAAATTATTATAAGATATATTATTTGTTCTATTTAGTATATTTATTTATACCTCAATACATACTGGTGTGTTCTAGTAAACATAAACAAAGTGTTAGAACATTTACGACCTAGATAGGATTGCAGTAGGTACGGGGATCGCTTGCAGCTAAATCATTGGGCACCACCTAACGTATGCGTTAAAAGTGGTATAATGTAGTTATAATACAGGTTTTAAGCACATAACTTGGATATACTTGATAGATAGTCTACCTTATCTATTGCAACATAGTTTGTAAAACGGTGGGATGATGATACATAAGCAACCATGACATGGGGCGATATTATCGAAGAAGAGGAAATAATTCTTTATCACGGCCACCTGACTTTGTATAAAGTATGCGAATGGCTACATCAACCTAACGACGCACAAGTAGTTATTAAAGTATTAGCAGCATTGACCTAAACTGAGCAGGTCAACATGCCGTTAGAAGAGATTGCCTCCGTCATAAACTGTAAATTAAATAAATACGTTTTTAAAGGGCATGCAATAGAATCAGTACATTAACAGCTATATACTACAATATAAGCATAACTAGCAAAACTTTATCGTTTAACAACAGAATTTAATGGTCCGTTTTTCTTTGGTTTGGTTTGAATGTACGCCCGTCACCACTAATCGTCTTAAGTCTGTTTTTTTTATGGCATAACTCGGCAAACTAGCAAGCGAGCTACCTGATGGGAAGTTGTCATCGCCGCCCATGGACATTTGCAAATCCAAAGGAGTTGCAGATGCGTTACCGAGCCTATTTAAGGAAAATGGAGGGGAAGGAGTAAAGGAGAAGGAAGGGGACTGAGGTAGAAATTGGGCCTACGGCGCTCCACACTCACCGTACGAAACGCAACAGTATGCATACTGGTACTTGACGTCGATGTTCTGTGGGAGGGTAGTACTTCCCCGGTCGTGCGACCCATTCATGCTGGCATGTAGACATGCCAGCAGACACTACTACTACTTTCTACATACTACACTTTTCTACATAGTACCAAGAGTAATACTTAGTACTTATATACATATATATGAAGCTGCGGTAGCCTAATGGCCAGGGCGTCGGACTTGCGATCATTCGGTCGTCGGTTCGAAACCCACCCATCGCACTACCGATGTGGACCAACTCGTAATACAATCGTTCATATAATAAATATACTCGTAATATTAGTAATGTGCGACCCACATTGCTAGTAAGCTATTTAAAAAATATATTCACGCCTGCCTCTCTTTGAGGTAGGCAGAGACAATTGGTTTCCACTTGCTACGATCCTCTGTTATCGTATTTCATGAGTACCATAATTGATAGCAGGATAAAGTATTTTTTCTATAGATTTGTAGAAATGAATCAATATTATGTGTCCTAAAACTGGACTTTATAGGACACAAAATCAGAATATAAAATTTTACTTCAATAAATAATTAAATTAAAAGCATTATTTTTATCTTTGGATGTATAATTAATTTATTTTAGTAATACGACATTCGATGCATTCCTTTGATATTGACGGTTAACTGTGAATTAAGAAATCTTATGAATTAACAACAACTTAATTACAACGTTCCACATTCGAAACATGACGGTGTAACTG
The DNA here is from genome assembly GCA_958496365.1 of Subacronicta megacephala. Classification (NCBI taxonomy): domain Eukaryota; kingdom Metazoa; phylum Arthropoda; class Insecta; order Lepidoptera; family Noctuidae; genus Subacronicta; species Subacronicta megacephala. Next base: position 6,366,598 of record OY292527.1, on the reverse strand, counting down.
TGACTTTTACTTATTCACCCACGGTTGTGTCAATGGTTTAATGCGAGACTTGGGGTCAATCAATAGCGTGTCTCATTAAAAATGTATGCTGTAGAGAACCATATAACTAATCCATCGATCACTTGTTCAACTTTAATCGCAGGATTAGCATGACGTCTCTATAATATGTAGTTTGCAGCGTACCTGTGTTAAATCATTTCCCGAACTTTATAACCTTTGAACTATTTTCACTATAACTGAGTATAATTAGTAAGTATGAATATACCGATAGTACACACGCGACAAAATTCGTTCAATATACGATAAAAGCAAAAGACACGCAAGCTTTTTAAATATTAATAATAAAGTATTGATCAGATTTAACAGTCGGGTTTTTTGATAAGCAATAGCTTATATATTATAGTTATTAATAATAGTATTATTATTTCCTATTGGAAATAATAGTATTATTATTTCCAATAGGAAATAATAATACTATTTATTACCTACTTTTTTATTACAATTAAACGAGGTCACATATTGCTTCTTTTTTATTATTTTTTAGCATTAAATATTGCGAAATTTTCACAAAGATATGAATTTTCTAATTAAAGAAAATTTCTAGTGAAAGAAAAATTCGATCTCAGGCAGGGTTTGAACCTGCGTCTCTCTGGTTAAGTACACCTGAGGTCACATATTATTTTTGCCATTTAAGCGCGAATATTTTCCTAACATTTTATCAAAAATGACTCTTAATAGGATTTATATATAACACTTGTGCTTATTAAGTCCCATATATAAATTAGAAGTACATTTTTTCTAGCATTTTGAATACATCTAAATTTGAAGGATCAATATGGTAAGTTAAGGTCATAATCTTTTCAACATGTCTTGTTAATAGATAAAAATAATTAGCCGTATTGTTTGACAATTTCGTTTCAAACAATATATTTTAGAATTAATATACTTTCTAATAACAATGTTAGTAGTTTTCATTTTTTACACTGATACAAAAAAAAAGTTGGGGAAAAACATATATCTACTCAAGAATACCGTAATATTTTTGGTTATATGTCCACTGATAATTCAATTGACGGTTTAAAACGGTCGTGCCATACTGACGAGGGCAAATACGTCAAGCAGGCATCAGACCTAATTGTGCAGACATCATGGTGCATTGATGTCACGACTTGTGGGTGAGACAGTTACGAGAGACGGCCAGGGCCAGGTCGTGCGATGCTCGACCCAAATTGCGCTTATAAAGTGTGGCTAAACACCATAAACCGCATTTACCGACAGGCGGACATGGCCCATATTCCCCGTCGCTTTCTATTGGCACTGTTTTGTAAAACTTTAATAATGTTAAAAGTGTTTTTCAATCAATTACGCCGCAAACAACGGCAAAATATCTTTTTGTATTTTTTTAGGCATTTTCCATGCAATTACGTATTTTTCTTTCACTAAAATAGCTTAATAAAATAATAAATAAATGTACTGTGTACTGAAGTTATGGTCTGGGATGCATGTATATATATAATGCGAGCCATTAACCGGGCAAAAATCCAAACTCTAAGCTGCTACTAAGAAAGTATTAAATAATGTGTAGACTGATTCTATAGGCTTGGTCCGTTACAGAAACTTAGTAATTCATCATCAACCCATTACATTGTCCCACTGCTGGGCACGGGTCTCCTCTCAATACGAGAGGGATTAGGCTATAGTCCGCCACGCTAGCCTACTGCGGGTTGGCAGACTTCACACGCCGTCAAGAAATCTCTCAGGCAGGTTTCTTCACGATGTTTTGCCTTCACCGTTTAAGCGCGTGATAATTAATTATTAATACGCACATGACTTCGAAAAGTTAGAGGTGCGTGCCTTGGATTCGAACTCGAGACCTTTGACTTGGCAGTCCAATGGTCATATCACTAGGCTATCACTGCACTTACTAGGCTATCACTGCACTTCACACAGTAATTCATCATTTTGAGATAAAACCAGACATTCACTTCATTATTCTTGTTAATTCGCCATTGTACTTATTTAACGATCGTGTGCAATAATCAGTTTTTAATCCAACAACAAGGATTGTATTAGTCGCTTTCTGTAATTTGTTAGTCCAGTCTGATTTCTGACACAGTTAGGATCTGATAACGGCCTTTCTGAAGTGGCGCGAACTAGTATTCAATATGAAGATATTATTTTTAGGTTTTTTTTCTAGTGTAGTTTATATTTTTTCAAATGGTGTGTAGGTGTCACGTTTATGATTTACAAAAGTAGCAGTTTCCTATAGGGTTTTAAACAATTTCAAAATTATAATTATAGTGCAAGTTCACGTCGGGTCCAAAGTCAATAACGCATTGTTTCTTTTTACTATTCCGTGATTTTTTATCCTGTTATTCATCGAGGAGGTCTGCACGTTTACTTACTTTTTCATCGCAGTATTATTGGATTAAATGTATATATAACTTAAATTTCAGTTAACCATGTGACCGATGGCCAAAGAATATTTAATCCGAACAGAACGTTTCAAATATTTGAATTCGACTATTCAAATCGTGGGGGATTCAACTTGACCTATTGTATGAATGAACTGCTCAATTGCTGGGAAGTAATAAGGTGTGGTACATTATTTAAATATACATAAGGTGTCCTTTATTATTGCAGACAGACCTCCAGTGTCCATGAAAGGGTGGAGCAAGGGGTGGCTGATGCTGATTAACAAGATAATGCCCCAGTAGGCGGTGGCACACGTGCTTTCTACACGTGCACCTTTGAGTAGACTGTGAATCAAGGCCTCGCCCTTTGAAGGGGTCTTGAGAAAGTTTGTCCGCAGCCTATGATAGACCATGGGAATGCAAGTGCGGTGTTTAGTCGGTACGAATTTTATATGCCTGCCGCTTTCTCCGGTGGCAGATTATCCATGAGAATCTTCCACACCCCCAAAATATGAGGTCCTTCATTAAATTATAATAAAAAAAAAACAAGACAAGAACACGACGTTAGTATCTAAATCATACGTACTAAAGTTCTTCTAAAGATAGGCTGTTGCATGTCGTACCGTTGTCTCCAACCCATGTTTACTTAATTTAAGTATATTTATTTATTTCCATGATTGTAGAGGGGACATAATATGCTCGTATGACAAGTACAAGACGACGTTGTGTGATACGCTGAGGGACGGTGTGTGTTCCGACTACGACGGGAGGGTTCGGAGTAAGTGCATTCTTTCACTGTACGCAATAAACACTCACGGAATTCTGTTTAATTTGGTTAGACTACGTAGAGAAGCTGTACAGTCTGTACATAGGTATAGGATAGAACCAATTTTTGCAATGTGTAGTTTTTGTCAGTAAGAGACAGACGTGAAAGTGAGGGTCCAACCCAACAGATACATAATACTAAAAAGCAGGTGTAATTTATTTAAATTCTGGCTTGTCAACCAATACATTGACCGGTTGCCAATTTACCGTACCTACGTACTACTTTAGTATATGTATGTATGAAACAGTACGTTGGCGCTCTTTGGGGGAGGCCTACGTTCAGTAGTGGACGGCGATACGATAGCCTGATATGATAGTATGATGATGAAACAGTTGATTTTTTCGTGATAAGTACATAACTCATAATCACTTTAACTTTGTTTATGGTAAATAATAAATAAGCTAATAAAAAAATGAGCCGCTGCTCATTGTAACTTTGTAAGTATGTTAACGTGTGTAACTTCGTGAGTGTATGTATAATATCGTATATTCGTACGGCAGTAGATCGTTGAAGGGGTCTACAGAAAAGTAACCGACTCCGGGAACGGACAAACGGACACAAACAGATGTTTAGCTTATTGATAATAAACATTATACTATCACGCCTGTCCTCGAAGGATGAGGCAGAAGAATACTGTTGTACACATCTGATTAGGCGATATATTTTAGGCCCCATACAATAGAATGTGAGCTTACTGCCATTAGTCGGATAAAATCATAACTTCGAACTGCTACTGAAAATCTCAGAAAAATACAGTATAACTTATTTATCAATATTATTTTCAGAGGATCCGTTACAAGTTACCTTGTACGAAGGATATTGCAAACATGACGGGTTTCAAGAATGGACCAAATGAAAACTTGTGTGTGTCGAAGTCGTTTAAATGTGCCATAAAACTGTTGAAATGCCAACTAGTTTTATTACAAAAAATATAACATTAAATACCTATAGAATTGAATGTTCTTTATCGCATTCTAAAAACGTATGCAAAGTGCAATCTATAAAATAAAAATGAATAGCCGTATCTATGTATGAATTCAAAAGATCATCACTTGAGAAGGGCTCGACTGATGGCTGAGTGATGGCTGGATTTTTGTTTCTTGTACTTGTAAGTCAGAATGAGGTTTGTATAAAAGAAAAGCTTCTGAAAATTCGCAATAGCAATACCAATAGCTATAGTTTCAATCTTAACGATTCCCAATCGATTTTCCGACATTTGGACTCCAATTGGACTCGTTGGTGACGTTGCGATCGAGTTCGGGCTGACCACGCCTATCTTATCCTCTAGTTCATAAAAATAATCATTAGGTATATTATTTAGGCTACATTAATTTAAGTAAATAAGAATTTATGCGAGTGGCTCGTGGCTAAGTAATAACTACGATGATTAACCTGTGGATGGGTGTTGACTATTCTCGCTATATCGAGACCCCTCTATGCGTTGGAGAGCTGGCAATGCCATCGGTCCCGGTTGTCATACGAACACTTAGGATATTTGTTAGTAGTAGTCAAAAGCCCAGACAATTTATTGCTGAGGCCTCATCAGGCCATCTGCCATCGCAGTCGCAACTGCCAACGCAGTCGTGTCAAAATACAGATATTGACCCGAAGTTATGAAACTGATGGCCTGATGATATTACCCTCAGAATAATGACTGTATTGATATACTTCTTTAACGATGTATTAGATAAAAAATCTAATTCAAGCTGTATCAGAATGGTCGTCAAATAATTGTAGTGCCATAAAGAAAGATTAAACTAAATATACTATAACGACTACGTACTAGTAGAACACAAATACATTTTTATTTGTAAGTATATAAAGGTGAAAACACATAAAAACAAAATAGGTCGGATACCTATAAATGTCACACGGAATCTGTGCATAATAAATTATAGACACGTAAATAATTAACTATTCCCATGGGAGGTCTTAAAAGCGACATGTGAAGCGTGACTGACCGTCATGACCGGCGTCCATTAAGATATCATTAACCATGTGATCGTACCCTTTTAGCAAAAGGGCTTCCATATAAGTACTTCCAAATTTGTAAAAATAGCATCAACAACGTATTTACTGTGCCAAGCTGCAGCTCTTGATCTGATCTAATATAATATGTACTTAATGAGTGGAATTTTTGTAATCAGTGGAATTTGCCCTCTTTTTATACATATAGGATAGGTATATTGCTGTTAGCTTTTTCATTTGTGTGACATAAAAATATTATAGGAAACATTTATCAAGGAAAGACAAGAGATTATCAAGACCTTGTTTCAATCTTCGAAACAAGCCTACGTAATATTTTTATTTAGAGCTCCCAGGGTCTCGATATGCTATGAATGCCATTCGTGAACAGCTATAGATTGATCAAGAATCAAAGAAGTATAAATATATCAGAATTCATTAATATTTTAACAACACAGCGCAGAATATTATTTTTGGCGTGTTTCATACTAGTTTAAACTTCCCGTCTCCTAAACTGAGAGGAAGGAGACATTTATTTTAAGAACATTATTTTTACTGGGCTAAAAACGCCGCAATTGAACAATCATAATATTATGATTCCCAAATTGCTAAAAAGCTGCTATGGGTTCCGAATATGAATTGATTTTAGATAATTTGGTCAATTCTATTCACTTTCGTTTAATCCAAATAGCAAATGCATTAAAGGCACTGTAAGTATATGTAAAGTATTTTTCGTTCTATAAAGGTATGACTTAAACATTAATTTATTTTTGGGTAATATACCATCACGCCTCTATTTCCCGAAGAGTTGCGTACTTGATGCTCATCCACTGTTCATCGGTATATTATTTTTAGGTCACATACCTACTCGTATTATTATATGTGGCTTAAAAATATATATCATTTAAATATTTATGAACGAGGCGAGCCTATTGCCATTATCCGGGCATAAATTATGCAAACACGATGCTGCTCTTGAGAGTTTTAAAGTAAATCCACTAACACTTTGCTTGAACTAAGTATCAAATCCTCATGCTCAGCAGCCGTGTGACTACTAGTCTATTAAAGTATATTTGGAATATATAAACAATAATATCACAAACTTAACTCCTTTACTGGCAACCCGGAACAGAAGACATGAAACAATTTATCGTCACAACGTCTCTCTTTGTCTTTTAAAAATCATATTATACGCATATTTATAAAACTAGTTTGTTATAAATGTTTTCCGAAGTTCTGACAATAAAGTAGAATAGGTTTGTGTATTCACACAATGAGGTTCTTGTAGTTAACAACCTTAAACTAGAATAGATCACCTGACTTTTCCAGTTCAAATTCTATAGATTTGTGTAAATATTACACTTAATTATGTACTCAGCTTCCTAATGGTTGTCGTCATATCTTTTGTTCTTGATTGTAACATAACATACCATCAAACCTGTATTCCCCGAAGGGTTATTCAGAGGTGCACTAATGTCTACTACTATGTTTAGGTCCCATGTAGTAGGGGCCTATTACGGGAAAATCCAGACTCCGAGTTGCTACTGAGGATTTCATAGAAAAACCCAATAACACTTTGCTCGATCTGGGAATCGAACCCAAGACCTCTAGCGTAGCAGTCGCGCTTAGGACCGCTAGACTAATAAGGCAGTCAGTTCTTGTTTGTTTCTTTGGAATTCTAGTGTCTATTCTGTCTTATCACCTTTTCCCCATCATACTCTTTCCATAGCAACATGACAAGGCTCAAGTTTCTTGTGGTGTGATTTGTTGAGTGACCAGATTTAACAACCGTGTGTCAGGAAACTCAAATAGAAATGGACAGGTTACGCCATTTGAGGGCAGGATGAATGGTTAAAATTGATAATTTATGGGTTTATAAGGAAAAAGAAATAAGGCAGGCTATTCAAAAGATGGATTGATGAAATAATAACGGCAACAGCAGACAGATGACCGACAATAGCCGAAGATAGGGGAATGGAGGCAGTCGGGGGAAGCCTTAGCCAACAAAGGCGCACAGACAAAGGTGCTGAGGGAAAGAATAAAAACACTCATTAATATTGATATGTACACATGTATGTATATGTATATATAAACTGTGTGAATAAAGGTACCTAATAATAAAAATGTACTCAGCACGCATACACATGGTATGTCGAGTATACGTAAAGAAGGTACAGATAAACAGACAAACAGAGTCTGTACGTATTTATTATATATTAAGTAGAATTGAAGTCGCGCTTAGGGCCACTAGACTGCCTCATTAGTCTAGTGGCCCTAAGCGCGACTGCTTCGATAGAGGTCCTGGTTCGATCCCCAGGTCGAGCAAAGTGTTATTGGGATTTTCTATGAAATTCTCAGTAGCAGCTTGGGGTGTGGATATGTGTCCGGTTAATACCAATAAGCTCGCCCCCTATTACATGGGACCTAAACATACCGGCGAAATGTGGGTGTACTAGAGTACACCTCTGCCTAACCCTTCGGGGATAACAGGCCTGATGGTAAGTAAGTAGAATTAATTGTGTAACAGATGCTTTTAAAAAAGTTTCAAGTAGGAACCTAGGTAGGAACTTATTCCTATTGGTTGATATTAAATGTTAATTTATGTAAAATAAGCGTAAGTAATTTAAGTTTCCATATTATGTATTTTTTTATTGAAATGTGACATGTGAAGGCAAAAGTTTACGCTCAGAAATGTCTCTGGTCATTAGGCTTAGGGTTGTGGCGAAGCAACGGCAATGAGAGTCGATCAATCTTGTTAACTGACCGACATGGGACACCCCTTCGTTTTAGTCGAAGAGCACATTAGCGCTTGTTTCGGTTGTCATATGAACCTTATAGAGGATACGAGCCTGGTCATTGTACCCTTTAGGTAGCGATATTTCACAATAATATTTTTCGGAGGCAAATGTGGGAAATATTCTAAATGAAACTCTTTGGGGTGAATTTATTTCATGTTTTTTTCTTTAAAACAATAAAATTTATGAATAAATAAAATCTACAACGTTCATTAGCCATGGCTCGCAGCAGCATTACTAGTTATTTTAATCGATTATTATATTATATAAGCTATATCACATATTATTAACATTTTTAAATACTTTTATAAAAACAAAAGAGAAAATAAAAACTTATAAAATTTTAAAAAATAGTAGTTCACCGGTATCGAGAACAGGGTCCTGGCTACCGGTGGTCAGGGCCCCAAGAGAGGAATAACAATACGCGCCTTGTTAGGAGTACCGCTTTCTGTACAGGACCTTAGTCAAGCCACTCAACGAGAGCCTCCTTAGATGTTGATCGTGACTCTTGTCTAGTCGGCTGACACAAGGATCGGTACAATGATTGCTAAATTCACCTCCTACCTACATGTCGACAATCTCATGTGCCAAATCAAGATACTTTATTTATTTCTCTATTCTTCTCTTAATTATTATTATATTATTGTCGTGCTCAACTTCAGCAGTAGATGGGAGATATTTTAATCGTAGTTTAATCTTGGTATTTTCAACAATAAGCCGCAGACACACTTCAATTCGTTTATATTGAACTCGTACAAAGGGTAACATTGTCATTTGTCGTCGAAGTGCAGCCAATATCAGCTATTTTATGAATGTTGTGTATCAACGGGCTATTAAGTATTTTATAGGTTATATATCAAGAACAACAATAATTTGTTATGATTGAATCAAGAATTCCGCCATGTTTTTTTCATATTCATGACTTTGAAAGCATGTAGCAATACTACATACCTAGACTTTATAATAAAAAAATTAATTGGCAAATTTACTGGTTTCGGACACTTTGGGAATTAAATAATACCTATAAATAAAAAAAATCAATTGACTAATTTAGTCATCTTTAAATAAAAAGTGAAAACGCGAAAGTGAAACTGTTGAAATGTTACAAGTCAACAAGTTCACGGGTGTTCCTTTAATTACCTAACCTTGACAAATGGAAACTTTTCGATCATTCTCCTTGGCATTGATTAGGCAGCGAAAATATAATAATCCGATAAAAGTATAGCTCGGTGGCGTTATGTGCTATTGTAGGTCCCCACGCCTGAAAGGTTGGTAAGGAGCAATTAACGGGAGTTAAAAGCCTTTGGTAACGCAACTGTTATACGACATTGTGGGGAAGACGATGACAAGGTGATTGATCTTATCTGGGGAGGGATTCATGATAAGTTTATACCTAATATAAGCAGATAAAATACGGGTAGGTATCTCCAATATTATATTTTTAAATGATCATAATTATCTAATATTAAGCCGAACCAACATCAATAAATTTTTTTTAGGGTTCCGTATCGTGAAATGAAAAAACGGAACCCTTATATTCTTTTTAGGACTGGTGTTGCCCCAGTGGTAAATGATTCCCCAAGTTCTCTTTAATTCTCTTTTTGACAAGAAATAATAACTGCTTCATTAGTCTAGTGGTCCCAAGCGCAACTACTACGCTAGAGTGATATAGTCGAACCAATACTTTTGATGCTCAGGTCGAGCAAAGTAATATTGGGTTTATCTATGAAATTCTCACGCTATTAGTGTTAAAAATAATGTAGGAAAATTTTCAGTAGGTAAAATTCAAAGTATTTTATCATAAAAACTAACAATTAGCGCTAGCATGCCGAAATATATTTTTAGTTTGTATTAACGCAAATATGACGAAATATATATTTTAGTGTATAATTTAAGATTTCGAAATGAATTTCAATATATACACGATAGTTTGCAAAAAAATGAGTGAGAATTGGTTTTGTAATCAGTGTCAGTTAACTAATGCTAAGGTTAACATACCGTTAGTTGACGACGTGGAGGATATAACAAAGGGATCGGTGTGTCGAGCTCGTTAATCAAAGTCAACGTACGCACGGGTTCATGTCGAACTATGAAAATCTAGTTACACTGACCTCATATTGTATGGAAAACCTAAACAATGCGAGTTCAGCTTAAACTGGAATTGTATAGGTTGAACTGTAGCCGTGTGTACCAGTTGCATTAGGCGTCAGGACTACTCATTAATAAACACAAATAACCTTTCTTTAATAATAGACCGTGGACGTTTCTCGGGAATTTACCTACGAAACCCATATTTCCAAATACTCTCTACGGATAGAATTATTGACCTGTGTGTGTGACATTGCAACGTTGCCTGTAAGATGTTACCCTGGGGCCACACTCACCGGACTTTGGCTAATATTTATGATGTTTTATCCGACCAAAATTCCTCTGGGACTATACGTACATACATAAGTATTCTCCAAAACGTTATTCTTTGTTTACTTATTCCTTTCCCGAATGCAGTGAATCCCCGGTACTGTATCAACTGTTATCAATAATAATTTATTTATAATCGTATAGTGTATGTATAAATAAGTACTCTTCAGTTGACTACATTGCTTTGTTTTGAAAATTCACATACGCACGACTAGACATTAAGCTATAAAATTCCAGCATCGACTGACCTCGCATTGTAAACACTTTCCGCACAATACGAGGCCAGCCTATACTAAAATTGTTTATCTTGATGTGTAGCCGTGTGTACACTGGTCAGTAAAATAGATTAGAGCTACTGTCAAATACCAGTTCGTGGTAATTTCCTCTCATCATGGTTAAATTAAACCTGTTTCATGAACCTGTATGTTAAGTACTCGCATGACCATGATTTTCCAATTAAATATAAAGTTACAGTATACCTTATTTTACTTTAGTCGACATTGGTTAAATAATTAAAACTATTATACTCATAAAATAAAATAATGCGATAAGGTATAAATTTATTTGAATTGATGCAAAATTACTTTACCTAAAGTACGTCCATATTGAAGAAGAAGTTAGTACTTTGTAGCTCAACGCGTAAACGAGGGTTTTTAATTTAAGGGCGGTTGGCACAACAGTCCGTCACAGGATCATGACTAAACAAGCATTAGTTATGGTTTACTTGTGGCTATCGCATAATTGTATTTATCTCAATTATTACCTACTCTGAAGTTTGAAGTGATTGAATAATATTTTCCATTATATTGATCGTTGGTACGTTGGTAGGTACCAACCTACCTAATTGTGGAATTCAACTTATATAACTTGATTTATATTATGTTTAATTAATATTATAATTGTATTTTATTAGATATGTTTTATAGAAGGCAAGTTACATTAATATAAAAGTGTCGTTCAAGTCATACAGAGAGAAATATTTCTTTTGAACTAATACCTGTTTTTGGAAACGAACGAAAGAAACGCTGAAACCAAAACATTCGCATAGCATTATGACTAAATGAAGACCAAAGTAACAATTAATAAACATAGACTCAAAACTTTCAAACCGTACCTAAAGTATTGTTAACCGTTAACTTTGTTCAAAACATTCACACCTACTTTATAAGTACCTACATAACAATTTAAAACTATGGGTGAGACCTGTTTTCTAAACTTTATTATAGAATCATTACCCTCCTTCGGAATCGGGTAGGTACTGATAATTATCATGAAAATATGATATTGATGCAAAATATGCCACTTTTAATAACTTTCGTTTGTTTAGATGACCTGAATTCACTCAAAATGGTCTGAATAGTTACCAGAGCAATCCTAGCATTAAAAAACACTTTCTTTTTATAAAGTTTATTCAAAACTGTTCTAATTACCTTTAGTACTAAAACAATATACCGAAATAATAAATCTTTTTACTTAGTTTTACGGATATAATACTACATTTAATCAAGTTAATCGTAAATGTTGAATGCTAAGATGTCTTTTCTGTTTCTATTATCGTGGGAACTATATCACCATTTTAGGTTTTGTGGTTATGACATTACAATTGGTCATTTATACAAAATAAAAATCAACTTCACCTTCCCAGAAACTCATAAGAAAATTAAGATTTTTTATTTAACAATTAAATTTCTATTAACTATTTTTTCAACCAGCAAATTGTCCATTTAATTGTGTTATTAAAACTGGTTTTGCAAACCATTGTTCTTGTTGATCATGTAATAAAATCCTTGGCTCATATTTCATGTCATTAACAGTCTGTAGGCATTGTGCCTATTAGACTAATTTTGTGCAGTTAAGTAGGATGGGTCGCAGGTTAAGCAGATGCAACGATCGGATTATGCTGAACACACACTCGAGTTTTTACCCTAGGACTCTCGACTTTTTGAGGACTTGTGCGTGTTATTTATTATTACTCGCATGGTATATTTTATCGGTGTGGGACGTCTGCCAAATCGCACTTGGGCAGCATAGGTTATTAGGTTAGGGACTCTAGCTTAACTAGGGCTTAATATTCCTTTAAATGAGTTAATGAGTGCCTAATAGAATTTTAGTGTGATTTTTTTAAATTTACTAGCAATGATTTACCATGTTTATTCACTTGTCAATTTTTTATATATTTTATTGTATTTTGGTGTGGATTTACGCCGTGTTCACAATATGGAATGTCTTAAACCCTATCTGTCTTTGTCTCCTACTCGTCGCGGAACTAGAACCGAGATGCGGCCATGCTGTTCACCTTCACACAGTCGTGTCATTTACAATCTTGATTTCATAGGTACTTAACTCATCAAAATTAGCCAATATGGTGCCTCTACCAGTTGGCTTTAGATTCGGAATGTTTTGTTGCGAAGATGTTTTCTTTTTAAACTATTTTTATTGAATGGCACTTATACCTCGGAGAATATCACCGTGATAAGGTCAGACTGTTTCAGTTATTTTAGTGAACGATAAATTCGACTTCAGACATGATTCAAACTTGCGACTTCTAGTTCAATACACTAGACGCTATAACGAACTAAGCAACCGCGAGTCCCATTCGCCATTTCCTAATTTGAATTATTTTAGATAGGTAGTAATAATGAAATTGAGTGTTTGTAACAATTAAGAAAATGGGAAGTGTAAGTTGGATGCTACCTAATGCATAAGGCAATAAAATAAAATTAGCGTAAGGAGATAAAAAGTAATGAAGTGTTTGACGTTTCTCGTCGCCAACACATTGTGTGCAGAGGTAACACTCAATGTTTGCACAAGCATGTGCATCCCACACGTCCACCGCGTGGTCCTCAGCTCTCAATTAATAAGTCGTCTGGAGCACGTGACATTGACATAAATCAAATTGTTATATAACAATCAAAATGCTGTATTAACTATGATTACATAGAACGCTGCAAACAACCTCAGACATTCTCCGCGTCTTCCAATAGTACAAACAACGTATTGTTTTATCTAATGAATGGGACATCATTTTATCATCAATATCAAGCATTTGAGTGCGCGTGCTTCATCTAGCCACATATTTATTCGCATGATTGGTCGTTCGAGTATCGAGATTTTTCCATTATGACCAATTAAATAGGACTAGTATACCCAAAATTTACATATTTATTTATTTTGTGGAAGTTGTTTGAGTGGCATACAAGGTTACCTAAACATACGAGTAGGCTACGTATCCTTACCTATTTACATACCTGGATAATTTAATAATAATCAATCAAAACTATTATAGCAGGAAGTTAAAGATTTTAAGACCAATTTGTAAAGAACAAAGAAGGCCGTCTATAGATAAACCTTAAACCTTGAGACGTGTTCGATGAGATCGTCATACATTATATGGTTATCTTTAAACCATTAATTTGTACAATGTGTTTATAGTGACGTCACTTTAAAACAGGCTTAAAATTGTTCATCAGAAACAAAGTTCAGTTTTAATTCAATTCTGTTTTAAACTCATGTAAATTTAGGTAACCCTAAATTCATATCAAGACGCGTAGCTAAGTTTGAGACGGTTGATCGGCGCGGGCACCAGCGGTCAGTGAGACGAATGAATCCGTCGTGGTAAAGATTTCGAACGAACCGATCGACTGTGACCGATTGCACCTGATCAGAAATAATAACAGTGATGACGACATTGTTTTAAGCGCTGAAAGCGATATAATCAGCGGTCGAAGCGTAACTCTCGTCAAAGCCATTAATTAGGGCTGACATGAAAGGTTACTCTGCATTGTGCAGGGGGTAACAGCCTATGATATGTCGTTCTCCCCTCAATTCAAATAAATATTATAATTTGTGATGAATTATCCATATTTTTTACTTAAAGTGTAAAATATTTTCGTAAAGTCCGTAAGATTCCGATTCAAATAATATTGTTATAAATTCAGTTAAATGGCTCAGACGTTGCCCGAGGGAGAATTATACAATACATGGTTAGTTAAAATGATAAGTAATGAGGAAAACTTTCCCTGTCTTATTACTAAAACTTACTTACCTCTTATTACAAAAGCAGCTTTAAGAAAAACCCAGGTTAAATCCCTTCTAGTGATATAATATTAGAAAGATAATAATTATGTAATAATAATAATAATTTTGTTAATTTGATTGATAAGATAATATAACTCTAGTCCTGGCGGGTTAAACAGGATACACATTATGCAAATACATTAAACTACTAATGTTAAATAGTGAGTGTGGAAATACTCCAGTAATGATGATGGAACGTAATCTGCCTACTTTCCATCCATAATATACCTTCTATAATAATCCGGCCTAATCACTTACAGTAAAATGATACATTCGTCTTGTCATAACACCAAACGTAATAACCGACGATAGTAAAATGTGTTTTAGTGAAAACCCAAGGCCTGGTGCTTACATGGAGGTTAAAATCCATCCAGGTTATAGCTGTAGTCACTGTGGCCCCAACTGACATTTATCAGAATCCGACATTTAAGCATTAGAATAAGACACAATAAACTAAAAGAATTACTGTTCTTTTTCGTTCGAAGAGATAAATAAAAAAACGTATCCATTGATTTTCCTCTTCACGTGCACTACCACATGTATATTTTGAATGTTTATCCTCAGTACGAGTTTAACTGTCATAGATGAGGTTATTGAGTGTACAATAAATACTCCTTTATAGGAAAACATTACGCACATCAGTATAAAAATGTATATTTATTATACATCGGCAAATATAAAAAGATAAGTTATAAGCGATAAGAAAACACAAGTTATTATTGTCGGAACCATTTCATTTTTTTTAGTATATACCTAACTAATACATCATGTTTAATTTAAACAAAAGTACCTTTAAACGTGTCGCCTACATTAATTGTTTAACAAACAGTAAACATTGAAATTATCACTCTCCTCTCATGGAGTACAATTAAGATCAACATGACGAAACGACGACACTACAAAATTATCTTGTATTTGTGTAGAATGCGCAAAAACAATGGGATTATTATTTATTCAACAATTTAACGTAGTTAGGATTTCCAGATAAATTACAATCAAGTTTAAAAGAACAATGCTTCGGTATGATTTTTTTTTTATTGCGCCCTTAGGTTCTACAGTATCCCTGCGACTGCCTATTGTGATCGCCATTCGTTGATTTAGAGTTAAATATTAAGCCCTGCGGCTACTATTTAAGTTAGCTCCTTTATGTCATCTGTCCCTAAATGAACACTGCGGATCGTGTATCAACGATCCGCATTCCCCAGAAGGTGAAGTGGTATTTCATCAGGCACTTCACAACGTCGGCAAATTCGTGTGTCACTTAGCGTTGTGTTGAACATGAACTTATTTAGGCAATAGTGTCCTGTTAAGACTTTAACCACTAGTTTATAGTATGATTTAATTAATGCTTTGGAGTAGACTATGCTTGGCGATTCTATCCAGAGCCTCATGGTATTCGCAAAGCATAGTCCATCCGAGTGTATGCTGAGCCAGGGATTTTGGTATTCCACAGAAGAGCTCTGGTCCCCGCTGCATACCTACATAAGAACCCGCTTTTCAAAGTTCAATGATAATCTTGAACCCTTTTTATTCTTCATTCCTAGAGATAGAGTTTTAATAAACCCATGCAGTCCACCACTAGTTTCGACGAAGTAATGTTCGGATCCAGTGTTAAAAGAGGTGCTTGGCTGTCTGAGAAACAGTCAAACAACGAGTTCAGAAATAATCAAAATCAAAACGAATTTTTCCATTGTGAATAAGCAGATAAACCAAATAAATATTTTGAGAAAATTGGGTATTTCGTTTGAAAAGTCCTTGCTAAAAAAAGAAAAAAATGTAGAGATGACTGAGACTGTTTACATACGGAGTTCCAAATTCAAATATTTGGAAATTTTGGCAAGTTATCAAAGAAAGAGAAATCGAAGTCAAAGACACGCGCTTCGTATTGCGTTGTTGTGGAAACAGAGAATGGGCACGTACTGTTTTCCGCAACTCAATTCGCTAGGTAAAAACAAAAAGGTCGCTGTGAAGTAATTAATGATTAGTAGGTTATCGCTGCCTTGAATGTTTGTTGATTTCAATAACCTTGTTAAATTTTTCGTCAAAACCGCATCACGATGTCGGAGATATTGGTTTAGGGTAAGTAAAACAGTCTTTTGCCTGGCAAATACTTTGCAATCAAAATATAATTATAATCTAAGAACCGGATGGTTTTATAATGTCATGCATGATATCAACGTGTTTAGCCGGTTTTTTAATATGAATTTAGTAACATGAAACTCTAAGTATTTTAACCACTTAGTAAATGATACACGTAATTAAAAATACAAATTGACAAATGTAGACGTCGTTTTAGTGCTTAGATATAAAACCAGCATAATATCTAAATTAATCTTTGAACGGTTTTGCAACAATTCTCATTGTCTCACGTAGGTAACGTTGTTTAAAACATTATTGAATAATCTTACGAGTAACTAACGAAATTAATTGATTCTGAGCACGTCCCATGGCCGGCATTGTCCGACTGTATGCCAAACATGCTCGAATGTTACCGCAAACTATAAACAAAGCACCATCTTCTATATGTAGATTAGCTTCGGGAAATAATTGCCATACGCGTTACGTGGGCGACACACTTTCTGGAGGGAAAAGTGTGTCCACCTCGTGAACTGATGATAAATTGTGCTACATTAGCATACCATCAAGAGGATTGATGATTGACTGAGGACTGTTTTTGTAAACTTGTGTAAAAGCATCATTTTATTCTTTTGTTTTAGTAGGAGCCACTTCTTGTATTCAAGAATCTACAGAATTATATCTATTTTATTTATGATAAAAAATAAAATAGAGATCGATTTAAAAAAATATTTATACCTATATATATGTTGCAAAAAATATTTCCGGTAATATGAGAACTAAGCCGTCCATCACTTTCAATGTCAAGGCATCCGAGACAAAGTAGTGAGAATAAAAAATATTTAAAATCACAACATGGGGTTAAATGAAGGAATTCTAAACTGAATTGTCGTAACAACAAAAAATGATGTAACACCTTGAGGAGCTTTCGTTGAACAGCTGGTTCAAGGGCCTGATAACGGCGACCTTGCAGGGCGCGTAGCGAAGTATGATTATATTATACTACCGACGATATAACTATTGCCATGAATCTAGCCTCTTCGAACTGCTACGGAAGATAATAATGAATGTCACTGTGCAAAAATATCGAAATTCTAAGGAAAATTATCACGAATGCGAAACGCTTACGAACCTCTCGTTGCACTAAATGTTTGTAATATATTAACCACTGCGCAGCTACTCGCACTCAAAATGGTTTGATAAAGCGATTAATCAATACGGAATATAAATAAAATAACTTATTTAAATGTTACTTACATACCATACCTTTTTGAAGTGGATTAAAATAATACCAAAGATTGAATTATGACTGAGTTACAAGACGACACATGCGCGCCTGCCGTCAGGTACCACCAGGTAGGTCACCACACAACTGTTATGGCTCTTTCGTCTAAATACCATTTCAGACATTACCCTACATTGTTCGACTTGGAAGCTACTAGGTAACATGATTTAAGCATTTTTGAATGTTCTTAGCGTTTCTTTTCAATTCAGAAAATCTTTCTTTACTATAATAAATATATTGCATTGCCTATTCGGAAACGACTAGGAGGCTAAAAATCTATATTTTATAGCTTTCCGCCCACGGCTTCGCCCGCGTATTTTCTCGGCTTTTCTGCATTAATTTTTTTTCCGTTTTTGCAACATTTTTCATTTATGCTCCGCTCCTATTGGTCTTAGCGCAATAATATATAGCCTATAGCCTTCCTCGATAAATGGGCTATCTAACACTGAAATATTTTTTCAAATCGGACTCGTAGTTCCTGAGATTAGCGCGTTCAAGCAAACAAACAAACAAACGAACTCTTCAGCTTTATAATACAAAAAAGTATAGATATAGATAATTCTTTAAATCTGACTTAGTCGTATATTCTATTAAAGATTTTTGTTATTATAGAGTAGAGTACCTGGTTACATTATAAAGTAATTTAACCCACAAAAGCATGTTTTTACTCTTAACTGAAAGAAAAAATCGACATGCATTCGTGTGTTCCCACGCAAGTCAAGTCGCAAGCTCAAACGAGGCACGAGACACATCCCACGGACAAAGTCTACTGGGGATAATGTAGTAAGTGGGTTACAGGTTAGTAAACTGTCGTTTTATATTTTCCGTACTAAAAGACTTTGCCTACTTTAAAATGACCTCAAATGCCTTTCTTATTCTACATTTAAATCTTCACAAGTACGTGCAAAACGGGCAGGAAAGTCGTTGTCATGTTTGTCTTGTTTACTACGTGTGAGATCAGCTCTACGTTGCAGATGAGTCAACGATATCCATTGGCCAGAATGTTTTGCACTGATAAGTACCTACATAATTATTTAAATTATACCTCAATGCTCTAATTGTCATAGGGGTGACTGCTGAATGTGAGGTCTTGGGTCCGATTCCCAGGTTCAACAGTATTTTTAGATTTTATAATTCTCAGTAGTAGTACTTAGTTACACGATTACCTACAATTGGAAAGCAATGAAATGTTGTGTCCTTAATAATGTTAAGTTATAAGTCAATAGAAATTAATTTTCTCTAAAAAGACATACCGTCATGCCCATATCATGCATGCATGTAGAGGTGTACAAATATACCGCAGGTCGCCGGTAAATTTAGGTCCAATGAAATAGGACCCCCTATTTCCTAAGAGCCTACTAGGTACGTTTACTACTGAGGATTTCAAAGAAAACTCCAATGAATTTTTTCTCAACCTGGACATCGAAACCAGACATACGACCAATAGACTAATGAGGTAGTAATTCTATTGTAGCTATTTTTTGTGACTATTTTAAACTGCTTTTAAGAGAACTGGAGGCGCGAGGTGCCTTTGTTTAAAACATTTAATCGAATGTATGAGAGCTGGCCAACACTGCAGCAATGTTAAATTTTGAAGGTCAATGGTGTTCTTTTAATAACGTGTACCGTTTTAACTAAATGTGTTAGTGGCATGCGAGTTTAACTACTTACCGTGTTATTAAATCCATCAAGAATGTTAATATTTATTATGCATGGGTAAACTATAAAAAACTACGGATGTCATATAGTTATATTAGATGTAACCTATTCCGAATTAAAAGGTCAACGCATATAATTTAAGATGCATGGGGTAAAAAAATAAAAAATAAATAAATAACATTAATAATTTTCAAGTAATGCTTGCTTATTTATTTGATAGTCATAAAAATATTACATTCCCAATAGATCTTAAAGATTGGGCCATCTTACAGCCAATTACAGCCAATTACAGCAATTATTTTTAATTTTCTATCAAAACTTATTCTATGCAACAGACACAAAAGAAAAATATGCCAACGATGGATTATAATGGACTCAATGGACTGAAGTAAATATAAACTACATAAACATACACTAGTGTATTTTAAGCATTTATAAACAAGATCTAGTTTTATGAATGAGCAAGAATAACACTCACCTTACTAACCGATTTTCTTTACCTATAGTATCAGTCTTGCTTAGTAACAGCCTGCAACATGCTGCTACTAAATTTATATTAACAATTAAAACACTCCGCCAACTTATAAAGTTATATTTCACTCCTTTAATACGATAGCCAAATGTTCTCGTTTCTGTTGGTCGACCAAGCGAAACTGCGACCAAATCCAGTCTACATCAGACGCTTAAAATAATTTTGACCTTACTATCGTGACATGAAAGAAATAAAATTAACATATATTTCTATGGCAACCAAGAACCCAACACTATTACAAGTAAATGCTCTAAACTAAAGTTGAATTAATTAATTAGAAACCAATAAATTCAGTTATTTGGATCTAATATTATTATTTCTATAACATTATGCCTGCGATAAATTAGAAAAGGTGATTAGTATTGTGCTTTGGTCTGTTGCAACCATGTTAATAAGAGCTAAGGATAACTTCAGTCTATCAAGGCTAAACTAAGCTTAGAAACGTGATTTGCGTTTATTTTTTCAAATCGACTATCATTGTAGTGGTCAACTGAGCGCTAGTTTACTTTTTTTATAACAAAAAAGCTTTCTAGCAATGTGGGTCACACATTACTAGTATTCTTGTTAACCCCTCGTGCTAAGCTAAATGCTTGTGTTACGAGTGGGTTCACGTCGGTAGTGCAATGGGTGGGGTTCGAACCGGCAACCACATGATCGCAAGTTCGATGCCTTAGCCATTAATTTGGCTACCGCCGCTTTTTACGTACTTATTGGTACGTTAAAATGGGTAATGATCAGATAATACTTATGTAAGTTTCAGATGTGTAATTGAAATGCATTATTTTTGTGTGACTTGAATTGGTTGATCAAAGAGCACAAGTACTACATAATAATAATCAATCAACAGTTGGACAACAAATAAAAACAAACCGAATATCTTAAACTTATAAAAAAAACATATAGATGGGTATCTTCTCTTATTGTATAGCGAAGGTAAGAATATTGTAATACATGATTACAATAACTGTAACTGCCACGCATGAGTTTATTGCCGCAACATTTCTGAATAAACTTGACTTAACCCCACTTCTACTCAACTCTAACAAGGCTCACCTATTTCAAAGCCTTGCAGCCTTATTGTCTTGCAAAACCAAGTGTCGATGTGGGAAATAGAATATCGCATTCATATTGGATTACCGACGCAAGAGTGTCAAGGTGTAATGTGATGCATCGGATAAGGACTGAGAGAAAACCTGTTGGTGGGAAACCAGTCCGAAGCAGTACGTAGTGACTAGTTGCTACGTCAACCTAGGAGTTCAGCACAGCCAGAAACGCTCGTGACGTCAGCAACCTTGAGAGTACATTCTCTTAACCAAATCCTTCCGAAGCCAGGCATACCCGGACGTATAGTTGTGATACTGATCAATCGTGACGTGACTTGGGTTCGCGTTGTGAAATGTATGTGAATGTAGTTCTTAGTTCACGATCTGACATTAGAACGGGTTCTGCGATTAACTATTCATAGAGTTTAACTATACCAATCACACTTATTAGCCCGGGCTTGTAGACAAGTTGTTATCTATCATTTGAATCGACGAACGAATGGAAACAAAATGTATAAAATAACAATAAAGTTAAGGATCAAGCAATTAAATTTAAGATTTTCGATCATTCGTTTTTGATAGAATGCAACTTTTCTAGGCAGCCCTGCAAGCTAAAGCAATTCATGCAGGTTAAGATTCATAACTAACATATACTCGTAAGTCTAAATATCCAGAACCCAAGTATGATTAGAAGAATCTTTCAGACCTTGAACTTTCTTGGAATTATAGTGCTCTCAATGGACATTATTTCTTCCCTTAATGTTGTATTTGAAACATTTCGTATCGTACTAATAGGCTTTCATCGGAGCACTATCACCGTAAGTTAAACTTTTGTTTATTTTAAAATAACAAACGTGAGTGGTGGAGTAACAAATGTGGTTATTTTTTTATTGATTTCAGTTTTAGCAGACAAAAGTTCACTAATGTCATTTCAATTAGCATTATTAATGTTATGGTTAAGTCCCATTGAATGTTCCTTACTATAGAAGGGCAGACCTATTCTTTTCCATCAATCAAAGGCATAAAATAATATACATATGTCGTAAGAATTTCTAAAGAGATCACAATTATTATTGAAACACAGATCCCCATTGTTATTGTTGTGTTTGATGCTCGGCTTAGTCAAAATACTGATGCCCTCATCGCTTATTACCTTGGCAGCTATGTTGTTTACATCTTTCGATAGCTATTGAGTGATTTAGATGCTAATTAATCATAAGTTGTATTCATTTTCATGTTCTGTTCATTAGACTGCAATTGCGATCCATGTTAATATGCGGGTAGGTACGACAAATGATTGGTCTTTTCCTTTGAATATATAAAACCAACTTTACTTATTACGCTGCTAATTATTTTCTTTATTAGGTAGTATATTATATCGCAGTAAGCATATTATAATGCAAACATCGTTGTTTGTTCAAAGTCAATCTTACTTCTACCATGACTAATAACGGCAATTTATGTATGGGCACGTACCCAATTAGTTTGCGATACACTAAGGACGTTGACGCGACTATTAATTTAGACAATCTTTGATATTTAATCAATTCGATCTTCTCTGAAGTAACGACCACATCTGGTCACAGTTTGTATACGATTTCACTTCATAAAGTCAAACACGTTTCGTAAAGTTTTCGCTAACGGCGTCTCGGTTTAGAAAGGAATAGGCTGGGTACACACGAGTGGCGGCCGTTAGAAAGTGGCCGAGGATCTCACCTGCTCCGCATGAGTTCCTCCAGAAGTCGCAAAACTTGCTGCACGCACACATCTCGATGTACGTCACTTCGCACTAGTGCCAATGTATTTTTAAACTTCACTTGTACAGTTTCGCAATCCTTCAGCCGGTGCGCATTCACACGATCGCGTTAATGTGGACAGCTGAGAAAAACTTTATTCATGTTATAGTAAACAGTAGCAGCGTAAACATGTCAGCTAGCGGCTCAGATGCTCGTTTGTGTACCGTTGGAGCGTAGAAAGCGAGCGCGCGTGGTCGGTGCGGCGGCGGCGGCGGCATTCGGCATTGTACGGTGAGCGGGTAGCAGACGCGCGACGTGCGGCCGGTGTGGGCGCCCTCGTGCGACTGCCGGCTGCCGACCGAAGCCCCAACCAAGCCACTGGCAATTGCCACCACACTCGAATATAATATTATAAAACCGAGGAAATGCACAGATTTCGCGAGCAACGATGTGATTATTTGCGCTGATTGACGGAACGGTCTTGGCGAAACCTAAGGCGCTGAAAAACGCGGAACAGAACCCGTCTACAGATGTTTTGCATAAAGAATTTCCGCACGAACGCGCTAATAGTTAGTTAATTTGTCATACTTACAAATTATTTTTTATCAGCATAACGACGGTCACTAGTTCGTCCGCTTATCAGATGAAGTCAAGAGTTGAACCTTATTATTTTAGCTTATACATAATACTTGAAGAGTAAGTATATTAAAAACATTGAGCATAAACAAGTAATAAAATAAATTATGAGACAGTTAATATTGTCAGAATACTGTCGTACAAAAGAGTTCAACGCTCTACGAATGTCTACGCGAACGTGGGCCCGGAAGCGTGATCACAATGCCTAATAAACCGGTACACTGCAGTAGTATATTGGACCTTATATATAATCATTCTTTACATATTTATATTAAAAAATGTATTTCGTCTGTTGTAACTTACTAGCTGTGCCCCGCGGTTTCGCCCGCAGTAGTTTCTAATTATGTTTTCATTTGATCGCTACCAAATTGTACAAGACAGTTCGCTAGGCTAAATTCAAATTCAAATTCAAAAAAGCCATAAAAATGACAAAAAACATACATAATAAATGTAATAAACTTTTATCATGCATATTATTATCTTCCGAATATTAAATAAATAAATAAATATTTCACTACTTGTACTTGTTTCCTTTTTAACGGAAATAGCGCACTTGCAACTTCGCACCAAACTCGATTGGCTCCACATTCAAAATTATTATTATTATGTTAGTAACAAACATCTCTAATGGCCATTACGCTGCAGCAGTAATTATATCTAATAATAATACTATATAAATCCGTTACCTAGTCATTGATGCTGTGAAATGATTTAAATACTTATAAACATTTGTCTCCATTGTTATTTTCTCCGACGTAACGTTCGGTTTCCGATAATAACTATGCAATCTACTTGTATCCTGCCTTTCCGCATTTGTCGCGGAAGGAAGTTAGAAATTACATAAGGGAAGTACCAATACCAATGAACATATGGAAGATGTCAACCAATCAACTATAAAGAAAATCTATAGGTTTCTTCAAGTAATCTTAATTATTCGAAACAAGAAAATGAAATTGATTTGTGCTGACATTATTCAGTATTAATATTAAAACCGCTTGATTTAATATAACTAGTCCTGTTTCTCAGTTATTTGTACCGCGTAGCTGACACGTAGCAGACGTAGCCGGCGCGTAGCTAACGTGTGTCCCGCGCGTAGCGTACATGTTTATGGCGCGTAGCGAACTTATACATGTTCGGCGCGTAGCAGATAATGTAACCAGCGCGTAGCGGAAACGTAGCCGGCGGCGTAGTCGACCTATAACCGCGGTGTAGGCGCTGCGTAGTCGCCGCGTAGTAATCGTGTCCGTCTGTTCACGACATGTTTACCAAAAAGTACCTACGCTTAGATAAATAGTACCTCACGGGAATGTATAATAAAACTTATGGTGTCATCGTCAAGCTATGTAGTCAGCCATTGCTTCAAAATAGATAGGATATTCGATATAGGTAGCCGGTCCCCTATGCCCATTTTTTTGTGGCGTCGTGTAAAAAATCAGGTCGGACAACAAGCTAATTTTTGCTGTCCTATAAAATTGGAAACTAGCATAAGACAACATGCACGAATTAAAGACCAAAGTAAAAAAAATACATTACCTACCTTTATTACTATGAATGACTATACATATCACATGGGGAATAAAAACGCTTGCTAATGCTGCTAATTCGGTTGACGCCTCGGGCAAGTACAATTGCCGTAAGGCGGTACAACCACACTTATTTTTTATATGTTTAATGCCATTGGGCACGCAAGTTATGTCGCTACTTTTAGTTCATTAGTCCGATTGTATATATTTCGAATACCCTTGCAGTTTGCAGACTAACCGTTTCGAATTATCATGTATCATAAATTTAATAAACTTATCGTACTTCTGAAGGTTGAACTCCAATCAAAACGACTCGCGAAAAACCCACTTTTATCATAAACATTGTATCTAAATATGAGTTGATTTTAGATTTTAGCTTCCCAATAGTGAAAATAATTATAATAACTCAATACTTTTTATAAATGACTCGCATGCAAATACAATAATATTATGTTACGTAGTAAGCACTTCGTGATAAAAATGATTTAACACAAACTAGTTGACTGCGGAAAAAACAGTATAACTAATTTGGGTTTAATAGCATTGCAGAGGGCTTTGATCAGAAGACAACCGTATTTTTTACTTATATATCTAATTAATCACATTATATAGTCGGTACCTAAAAACAAAAGATAACTTTTTTGGCTCAATTATTTTCCTTTTTTATCCATATCTAAAGCTTTTTAAACGTGTCGGTTCAGTAAGGTAGGTTCGTTTTTACGGAATGTTATTGATATGATGTACGCACGGCTACACAGCAAGCTATACAAAACCAGTACAGGCTGGCCTTGAATTCGGAAAACCTTTACAATGGGAGGTCAGTCTAACTGGTTTTGTATATGTTGATGTGTATCAGTGTGTACTAGTAAATACAACGCGAAGGCTCATTAAGCAGCTGAGAGATTAGCTTCTGCGCTATTATAGGCCGACCATTTAACTCGCGTATCGCCTGCTTGTTAAGAAGGGAGCGGGGGCGGGTAACGCTACACACGGAGTCAGTAATCACAAAGATTTATCTCGAGATAGACATTGTTGGTAAAGAATAAAATAATAAGTATCTTTTTTAAGTATTTATTTACTTCCTACCGCTCCCTTCTTACCGCGCAGGCGATACTCGAGTTAAACGGTCGGCCTATAGTTGTGGGTTCGGTCTCCGCACGGAAAAAATATTTTTATGACCTACATACACGTAGTTGTGTTTATAATAGCACCCACGATACAGGAGAAAATCCTTGTATTGGGGGTTATTTTAAAAGAAAACTAATAATAATAACCCAATACCCAATACTCGTTCGTCAACCTGAATTTATATTCTGAAATATAAATTATATTTTTTTTAGAAAGAAAAATTTTATTTGTCAATAGACGTGCAAACAGACATAATAAATAATTTAACTTAATTTAACTTTAAATAAAATTTGTTTGAATCTGTCGCACGTTGTCCGTGACAAAAAAGGTTACCACTCAGCATAATGTTTTGTTATGGTAGAAAACCATAACAAAGCGCTGATTTTCAGTGGCCACCTAGTGACGGCTATTTCATATCAAGCTAGTTTTACGACTTATTTCATATGTAGCTATAATTGCCTTCCTTGGTCTTCCGTCGGGTGACCACAGATTATAACTAAGTATTATAGATTCACGTGTCCGAAGTTACACGGCTTCGCTGGTGTTAAACGTCTTCAATATGCTAAACGACTTTCTACAAAAGTTACTAAATGATCTTATTCTGAAAATATATTTCTAATAGAAAATGTCT
The DNA here is from genome assembly GCA_958496365.1 of Subacronicta megacephala. Lineage (NCBI taxonomy): Eukaryota > Metazoa > Arthropoda > Insecta > Lepidoptera > Noctuidae > Subacronicta > Subacronicta megacephala. The sequence continues at coordinate 6,339,854 of OY292527.1, read as the reverse complement.
TAAATAGATCTCGAAAATTAATAAATAATCGTACGATTTTCGAAATGCTTCTAATTAAGACATTTTAGTATATTTTTTTAACGAATTCATTATACTGTGTTATTGTTATAATAAATTATTTCCTTTACCTTTGAAAACTTTCATCATTAGACTATACATCCACTGTTGAGCGTAAGCATTTCCTAATAAATTTGATTTATTTTATTATTTATTATTATTAATACCCAAACGCGAAGATTAACCCTATATTTGAATATTTTCACCCAATCCTACGAATAACAATCAAACATAAAGCCTACAAATGGATCCCCAACGAAACTGCTTTTCCAATTTAATTATACATATATTACACTAGCTTTCCGCCCGCGGCTTCGCCCGCGTGGTTTCTCGGCTTTTCTGTACTATAATACGTATGTATTATACAATTCGACATTTTGTGGTAACTTGATGTGCTGGCCACCGTACTATACGATATCAGCCGGCGTAAAATATAATAATGCTTCTTCGTCAAATATAATCCGCTAGATATTATTATCTATGCACTATGCACAAAAATGGTTAATTCAAAGTTCTCTCCAAAATAACTCAATGTAGATGGCGCTAGCATACAGAAATTCGTATATTTTAAACTGAAAAGTTACTAATCTTATATAGCCTGCATCTCAAAATCCTTTCTTAGGGGATGCCTATAGTAGCTTTATGCATGCAAAGTCTCAGCCCGATCGGTTTAAAATTGACAAAGTTTCATCCCCTATTTTATCCCCTTGGGGGTGGAATTAATCAAAATCCTTTCTTAAGGGATGCCTACGTCATAGTAGCTTTATGCATGCAAAGTCTCAGCCCGATCGGTTTAAAATTGTCAAAGTTTTATACAAACTTTCATCCCCTATTTTATCCCCTTGCGGGTAGAATTAATCAAAATCCTTTCTTAGAGAATGCCTACGTCATAGTAGCTTAATGCATGCAAAGTCTCAGCCCGATCGGTTTAAAATTGACAAAGTTTCATACAAACTTTCATTCCCCATTTTATCCCCTTGGGGGTAGAATTAATCAAAATCATTTCTAAGGGATGGCTACGTCATAGTAGCTTTATGCATGCAAAGTCTCAGCCCGATCGGTTTAAAATTTACAAAGTTTCATCCCCTATTTTATCCCCTTGGGGGTAGAATTAATCAAAATCCTTTCTTAGGGAATGCCTACGTCATAGTAGCTTTATGCATGCAAAGTCTCAGCCCGATCGGTTTAAAATTGACAAAGTTTCATACAACCTTTTATCCCTTATTTTATCCCCTTGGGGGTAGAATTAATCGAAATCCTTTCTTAGGGAATGCCTACGTCATAGTAGCTTAATGCATGCAAAGTCTCAGCCCGATCGGTTTAAAATTGACAAAGTTTCATACAACCTTTTATCCCTTATTTTATCCCCTTGGGGGTAGAATTAATCGAAATCCTTTCTTAGGGAATGCCTACGTCATAGTAGCTTAATGCATGCAAAGTCTCAGCCCGATCGGTTTAAAATTGACAAAGTTTCATACAAACTTTCATCCCCCATTTTATCCCCTTGGGGGTAGAATTAATCAAAATCATTTCTTAAGGAATGCCTACGTCATAGTAGCTTTATGCATGCAAAGTCTCAGCCCGATCGGTTTAAAATTTACAAAGTTTCATACAAAGTTTCATCCCCTATTTTATCCCCTTGGGGGTAGAATTAATCAAAATCCTTTCTTAGCGGATGCCTACGTCATAACATCTACCTGCATGCCAAATTTCAGCCCGATCCGTCCAGTGGTTTGAGCTGTGCGTTGATAGATCACTATGTCAGTCAGTCAGTCAGTCAGTCAGTCAGTCACCTTTGCATTATATATATATTACATAATAAGTAAATCACATTTAATAAGTTATAGAATGTAGGCAGGAAGCCTACGTATGTGCATTGTACCGGTCGTGAAGGTCACTCGGCCTCTTATAGAAATCGGGAAGTGCTATCGGCTGACGTCGACGGGTATTAACAACTGCCTCATAACAGGCCGCTTTAAATCTTGAGTTGATTACATATGTTGATAGTGCCGTATCCAAGAGGCCTTTTTGTAAGTGGAATACCGATACAATTATTTAGTTCAGTGTTAGATAGGATTTTATTAACATACCATAATATCAGCCATGTATTGAACCCTGACCGTAAGGCCAGCTGGTTGTTGAGTCCAATGCCTCCAGAATAGCAGTTGCACTTAGCAACAGAAGACTATAATCGTTCAGGGGTAGATAGGATTTAAGAAAAAAAAACTAACGTCACCTTAAGACGTAAAATGGGGAAGAGAAATTCAATACCACAGGTAGTAATCTTAGTTGCTTAGTTGGTAACTGGTGGCTTAGTTGGTAACGAGGACGACTTAACCGGAGGAACGTAGATGCGAACCCTGTCTCAGGCCGAATTTTTCTTTCACTAGGAAATTTATATCTTTGAAAATAAAATCAATAGAGCTCATAAAAAATAATAAATAAATGGACACAAAGAACTGTTTCCATTTTATTATATTACCCTTATTGTACTACGTAGTAATTGTCAGCCTTTTTAGAGTATAAAAAAAACTGTCATTTTTGACTGAGTGTTTTTACCGGTATCTGTAATATTAAGTTTTTTCGATAATATATTCTGTTACAGTCACTGAATATGACCTTATTTTTTTCAGATAGTTAAATTGTAGCACCGTATTTTCTCGAAAACGATTCGTACGGTGATTTAAATCCAATATAAAACCAGTGACAAACATAAAACTAGTTACATTTATAATTAGAATTGTATTAATAAATATATAATTTATACGATAAAAACAGGTAGGTACAAAAGTAATTGGTCTCCCTACCAAGGTTATTAAATTACCATGATAAATGAAAAAAAAAAACAACCATAAGAATTTTAACTTCTGGCAGCGGATTGCAATTATACCCGAAATAATGTTGGAAAAGCCGTCATTAATATTTTGTATTTACATAATCGGACATAAAAGGGTATTTATTTATAAATATCTACGGATAAAGGTCAAGTCGGGTAAAGTAATATTTAGTAAGTAGGTACCTATCATTAGTAAACGCAGATCAGTAGGTAATGCTGGAAATCAAAACGATACCGATTCAAAATCATGATAAATGATTTTTGTTTATTTTTCTGTTGTGTGCATAAATATATAAATAAATAAATAAATGTAGCATATATAGGGAAGTTAGGATTCGTAACTTTGATTCATAGTTAAACTGTCAAATTTATAGGTACTAATTTAATAAACGTGCTAATCTCTGGAACTACCAGTCAGATTTGAAAAAAAAAATTTACCTATATAACATCACGCAACAATCCTTAGAAGCGGTGCAACGCATGTGAAGCCGCATATAAAAATCTATAATTGTATACTAGCCGACCTTAACCTTGATCCTATCCAAACCTTGTCTTGTCCTAATGACAATAATACATAACATACCATCACGCCTGTATTCGAAAGGTTAGGCAGAGGTGTACTAAACATCAAGTCAGGGGCTTACCAACGAACAATATAATAATTATAATATATTTTTTATAGTATAGATGATTAATCTAATAATTATGTCAGTAGCTTTAAATCCTGTTGATTTAAATCAGGCAACCGAGCAATAAGTTAGCTGGTATCGCAAATGCAACATTTATTTAAACGTAAGGAAATTCAATGGATATCTGAGTACCTACTTATTGCCCTGGGAAGGCAGTGTTGTGCAACTAGCTTAGCTTAATGCATACACCTTTCTTCACCTGGGGATTTAAAATCGATTGACATTAGAATTATGCAAAGTTGACCACTTCGTAGGAATTACTTCCTATATTAAGTCAAAAGATGCGTCATTGATAAATATAATACTTTAAATAAAGTTTTAAGAGCTCAGCGACCACCTCGATCTGCGCCGGCGATAACCCTTCGATACCGAAGGTCATTGTCGTCATAAATATTAATGTTGTGTACTACAATCATCTGATATCTAGAAAGTCGGAGAGAACCCCGCTTGACAGATAAGTCCGACACGCCACGGACGCGGGAAGTGTGTTATATTGATAGATAAAAGAAAGTTGACCTACCTATCGACGTATTGTTGATACTTACTAATATTTTCTTTTATAAAAATTACCAGACAAATAGATAAACTCCTCGTCTTTTTAAGTCGATTTATAAAAAAACATAGTTTGCAGATGCAAATAAATCTTACACAGTCAGATCCGAATATTGCCACAATAAAATTGTTGTGCTTCAGGATACGATAATATTTGAATTTATATTTGGAAGGTGGCCGAGAACTGCCAAAAATATGAAGCTTTAATGAAAACGAAATCATAAACAGGATATACGAGTACATTCTACTGCGTTCGAAATAAATAATAAGTTTACTTAATAAAGCACATTGCTCAAACTGCGAAGCATTTATTGCACATTTGTCTTAGCATCTTCTGATTAATTTATGCGCCAATTTCAATATTGTTTTATGTTTTGTTATTATGTTTATGTTTTGCTCGCAATTCCCTTTTTCCGACTCCGTGGATATAATTAGTATCCCGCCTTGTAAAAGAAAATATTGACTGTCAAATCGATATAATGTACATGATAAAACTTTTCCTGTCAAATTGGTATGTCCATAAAAAGGTATCACTCACTCAACACAAAATTTATGTTTTGATACATAAACTCCAGTTGTAACAGCGGACATATTGGAATTATATAAGAAATTATATAAATTTGTAAGATCATTCATAATCATCATCATCATATCAGCCAAATGAAGTCCACTGCTGAACAAAGGCCTCCCCCATTGACTTCCACAATGACCGGTTATATGCCGCCTGCATCCAATGACTCCCAGCGACTTTTACCAGATCGTCTGTCCATCTTGTTGGAGGTCGTCCCACAGTGCGTTTTCCGGTTCGTGGTCTCCACTCGAGAACCTTTTTGCCCCAACGGTAAGATCATTAATTCCTATTTAATATATTGTGCGCATTAGGTACACGGATGAGCAGCTACCTAAATGACACACTATTCAAATAAGAAACAACCATTTTCTAACAAATAACCATTTTCTCACAATAATATCTAATTTCTGATTTGATTTGGAATCTAAGTAGGTAGGTACGTGTTTACAGGTATAGCACTTGAATCCATCATACCTACAGTGAAATGACATCATAGATAATGGCCAGTTAATTGAGTGGACTGGTTGGAAAATATTGGCATAAGAAATTGATACGGCAGGCCAACTGTTGATTTCAATGGAGTTGTAGGAACCATGTAAGTATGAATGATGAATCAACAATTCGATCGAGTATTGCACACTGGTCGATCTGAGCGTTTGAGTATAGTGCACCGGGACTTTCGGGTAAAAAAAGTACGTATTGTGTTAATGAAGACTTCAATTCAGTGTTGTGGTAATTCCCAGACAAACCCGTAGATATGTACACTAATATTCCTACAGTGAGAGAGATCATTCATACTAACATGGTCCCTACATAGTTTTACTAAAACTTGCATGATCCTCTCGGAACACCAGTCATATCGAACTTGATTAAGAAATGTAGTACGTGTTTAGAAATACTTTGATATTGGTATGAGATTGTATAATAATTCGACACTGTTTGCCTTCCTAATTATCTCTACTTAGGTGCTACATCCATGGCCAGTGTGATCCACATTAATTGCATGTTAACGTTAATTATTGTGTTCGAACATAATAAATAAATAATTGTAAACTTTTTTCCATCGTAAGGTATTTCTCTAGTTGCTTTTAGTTATTGTTTAAAAAATCCCCGTTCGAAATCTTAGCAGGTTTAAAAACCAACATGATTCAGCTGCTCGTCTTTGTTTCTAAGAAAACATCTAAATAAATTGTATTAAGTTTTATAAATCTGCCAGATTGCGTAAAACAGGGGACTTGGATTCCCCTATGATATTGCGTAAGAGTAACATATAAAATCATTCCGATGACGCCCACTTCGTAAACTAACAGTTTCTAACAATAGATATATGTTTTTCCCGTATTTATTTCCTATCGCGTTAATTATATTTCTCATTTTCCTGACATTTAAAACTCATTAATTCACAATGAAAATGTACGAGTATGTTTTAAACGTTTTAGTTACTCCCTTAAAGACAACGTCATTTTATCTATGTGTCATAGATATCTTTTTAAACTATTACCTCATTTTTATATTGATTGTATTCTGTTTCTCGGTGTGTTAACAACATATACCAATTGATCATAAATAAACATTTTTTAACCATTATCGTCAGAGTATACAAAAATCAATAAGATTAACAGGGTAACAGATATCAACAGGGATAATAGTGAAAATATCCCCTGTCTCAGGGGTTTTTTTAGGGTTCCGTAGCCAAATGGCAAAAAACGGAACCCTTATAGATTCGTCATGTCCGTCTGTCTGTCTGTCCGATCGTGTCACAGCCTTTTTTTTCGAAACTATAAGAACTATGCTGTTGAAACTTGGTAAGCAGATGTATTCTATGAACCGCATTAAGATTTTCACACAAAAATAGAAAAAAAACAATAAATTTTGGGGGTTCCCCATACTTGGAACTGAAACTCAAAATTTTTTTTTTTCATCAAATCCGTACGTGTGGGGTACCTATCTATGGATAGGTCTTCAAAAATGATATTGAGGTTTCTAATATCATTTTATTCTAAACTGAACAGTTTGCGCGAGAAATACTTCCAAAGTGTGTCCCCCCCCTGTAACTTCTAAAATAAGAGAACGATAAAACTAAAAAAAATATATGATGTACATTACCATGTAAACTTCCACCGAAAATTGGTTTGAACGAGATCTAGTAAATAGTTTTTTTTTAATACGTCATAAACTGAATATTTTGCGCGAGAGACACTTCCAAAGTGGTAAAATGTGTGTCCCCCCCTGTAACTTCTAAAATAAGAGGACGATAAAACAAAAAAAAAATATGATTTAGATTACCATGTAAACTCCCACCGAAAATTGGTTTGGACGAGATCTAGTAAATAGTTTTTTTTAATACGTCATAAATCGTAATGATACGGAACCCTCCGTGCGCGAGTCCGACTCGCAGTTGGCCGGTTTTTTTAAATTAAAGTATTATAATCCCTAGTAACAAGTATTACGACGGTATTCCATTTCCATGGACGGAATGCATGGAATCAATTAATAAACAGTTCACAGTAGGTACCCCGCAATGAAGCAGAGGCTTTACGCCTATCTCAACACACAGCTACAAGTTGATGCATCAGCATTTTTATCTCATGAGTCGTAGTAATAGAAAGTTCAGTAAACATTGGTTTATAGTGCAGCTGGTACATACCTAGTTGGCAGACGTGGAACTGTGGTGTGGCTGCCATAGCCTCACCACGGACACTATCCTGGCTGTCTGACCTGATTCGCCAACTCACATCACTTACCTGAAACAAAATTATAGAATATTAATTCAGAATAATACATTATTTTGTGTTGTGTTGGGTTACTAATGCAGTTTTTTAGTTCGACAAATTCGTTCTGAGTTCAGATTTTTCTTTCACAATTTTTACTGTAGTTTTACCAAGGGTGGACTTATTGGTACCTTTCTAAAACCGAACAAAACAACAATATACACATATCCCCTTTAATAGGGCAACTATTGTTGTTGTTATGGGATAAAGATATAGTCCTGCAAGTTTTTTACTAAAGTTTCCTTGCATAGGTGTAGTCCCCTACACCAGGAAACTTTAGCCAAAAACTAACTAATTAGTTAAAAAAAAATACAATTCCGAGAATAAGTATTTTACCTCAGTATTATACGAGTATTTAAAGATAATTACAAAAGGATAAAATAATATGACTTTCCTCTTTTATTTAAAACGCGGATACGAAATTATAAGTTGGAATCCAGTCTGTTAATTGGCAAGATAAAAAATCAAGTTTTTCTTGTAAAGGAAATGTTAAAAAACCCGCGCTGAAAACAATGTTCACTCATTTCAATCAATTCGGTTATCTGCCTTTAAGAAAATTTAAGTTTTTTATACATATTACAATATAAATTTAACAGTCTAACAAGCAAAAATAAACAATACTTACTGAATGATATATTTATAACCGAATTTTGTTACACCTCTATTCTAAGATTAGCATCGATTGGATAAATTAGCATTACGTAAGATAAGGCAATCTGATTGTGTGACTTCTATGCAAATACCAGGTTGACATGAATACCAAGGAGTTATAGTAGTATTGTCACACCTGACCGTTGCCGCGTTGTTCTAAGCGTGTGTCCGATAACAATTACTAGTTAGTAATGTGTAACAAGATCATACTCCTCAAGATATAATGGTGAAGGTCTTACGTAACATTTACCGTTTGTTTTTCAGACTATTCAATACTGTAATAAATAAGTCTTGAGTGCTATTTCATGAGGACACGGTTTTCTTTGAAACATGATGTAAATGCTAAAAGCAGGTTTCTCATGACGTCCAATTGTAGTAAAGTACCTGATTCTGATTAAGAAGAGAATAAAATGTCATGATGTCATGAGAAACCTGCTTATTTATTATTTTTAGCATAGCATTTATCATTTTTAGAATTATACATGGCTGAATGACGTTGTTGATATGTCGTAACAGATCATTGTTTGATTCAATACTATCGACTCCATTACTTTCAACATTAAAATAGAACATGCTGTAGTTTCCGTGAGTCCCATTGTCAATAACGATTAAAAACGACACAAATCGATACCAAATTTTCGACATGAATAATAGAGTAACATATTCTTAATATCTAATTAAATAATTTTGGAAAACACCCTATGTATATTGTTTATATCGGCAAACGAGCAGACGAGTCACCTAATGGTAAATTATCATTGTTTCCTTACCTGAATATCGATACTGATACTGATACCGATTCTGATACCTGAAGTAGGTACTTAAGACGCAGAGCCTTAGAGAATAGGAAAAGTAATGGCACAAAGAAAAGGAGAAGGAAGGGGACTGGGGGAACAATTGGGCCCCACATTATCACAAAAATGCAGCTATTTGATGCTGCGTTGAAGTGCCTATCTGAATAGCGATGAGAAATTGTATTCTAACCCGTCTCCACACAAGGGAAATCACTGGCGAATAGTATTTAAAAAGCATATGAACAGAAAAATATAAGTATAACAACTATATGAAGTATAAGAATTTACAGTTTTACTTTATCTTTACATTACTCGCACAATGTAATAACCGGAGCGGAACTTTTAATATGTTAGGCACTCATTATAAACCTTCACGCATCGCACATGATTATTATTTATTAAAAATTAATGTTTTTAATACTTTTAATTTAAATATTGTTCTGTACAGAAATATAAAACGCAGTCTGTATAAAATATATAGTATACCAGGGCCCCTAGACAAGTGGCATGAACGCTAATCCAATAGAATAGAATAGAATTCTCAATGTATGGGAGTGACACTAGCTTACGACATGACATGTCAATTAATATCGTAAGCTAGTGTCACTCCCATACATTGAGGATTCTATTCTATTCTATTTTATTAGCGTTCATGCCACTTGTCTAAGCCCTCTGATGACTTAAGACGTTCGAAAGGGTGACATTAGCGGTGGTAGCCATCAATAGGCTCGCCCCTCTATTGAATGGGACCTGAATATACCGGTGACATGTGGGAGTACAAAGTACACCTTTACCTGACCCTTCGGGGAATACAGGCGTGACGGTATGGTGGCCTTGCCTTCCACCTTGAAGAATGTGAAAGGTCATATCAGAAGGAATAATTCGTTCATTAAAAAATACAGGCAAATAAAGGACTAACTCCTCTTGGATGGAAGTCGGTTAGATATAACTGAAGGAAAAACCAACATTTTGCATATTGTTACTTATCCACGAATTTCCCCACGGAACAGATAAATGTATCTCTTCCGTGAAGTTTTTCTTGTTGATTTCGTATATTCCTATAGCTCAACCGAGGTACTACGCTAGCGGCTCTGACATTTATTTGTAAGTACATTTCATTCCTTAAGTGACCGAAAGAAGCCTTGCTGCATTTTTGGGGGGCTAGAAAGGCCGCTTTTGATGAATCGTAATATAATTCACGGACACAGCTACTTATCGTGCTATAAGTATATACCCAGTTTATGCTTTCCCCGGATTGTAAATATAGGCTTTCCGTACACCGAGAGATTGGCTGGCTGGATGTGGAGTCATGTGTCTGTGCATCGTATTTTGATCCACACAAATTGGCCATTTTAGCCCCCTGATATCGTGCTGAAAGTATGGCTGGATTCGAGATAATTAGACGACAAAATTATATCACAGCATGTATGTCAGCTCCGCACGTTGAACTAGGAGTACCACAGTCATTACCAATGTTGCCAGTCCCGTGAGACAAGACAATAGAAATATTAAGTGCAATTTTAAATAGCACGAGTCTTACATACCCTACCCCATCATAGGTAGTTGAGGATCCATGAAGATTTTACACATTACGAGTAATAGGCCCAGTAGCAAACAGAGAATGTTGTTTATTTATATAATCGCGTAATACTAATACCGATGCGTTCGACTGCTCGACTGCAGACCAGAAACCTTGGCTCAGTCTCTAAATAGATAGTTTGAACTCATAAACTTATAGGAGTATCGTATCTGTTTGTTAATAAGTACCGGTATAACTGAATTAAATATCTATGTTCTAAAAGCCATTGAGCTTGATTTTATTGAGGCACTAAAGGGCTGTTGTTCAAAAACACAGTCTTATTATTTATAAAGTGACTATATTGTTATCTGCTACCCACGCTGAAATTAAAATAAAAAGTACATAGAAGTTTTATCTCGAATCCTAATAATTATTTACCTACTACTGAATGCAATGTAATATTAATTTTAAAATCAGGATACCACTCAGTATATAAAAACATCAGTGTAAATAAATGAATACTAAATTTATTAAAAAAAAAACAAACAAAGTTATCTTTGAATCCTCTTCTGTTTGTTAGGGGTATGCGCAAAAACTACTTTCTTAATAGGTCTTAGTTTTGTTTTTAACAGTGAAGTATAATTAAAGCCTCGATTATACTATTTTCATGTACCGTGAATTGTAACGCAGCGGAAATAGTGTGGGACAACCTCCAACGAGATGGACAGACGACCTGGTCAAGGTCGCTGGGAGTCGTTGGATGCAGGCGACATTCAACCGGTCTTTGTGGAAGTCTATGGGGGATGCCTTCGTGCAGCCGTCGATCTCATTAGGCTAGTATGATGATGATGATGAATTGTAATGAACACAATAAAGGTGGGCCTATTACAATAAACCGGACACATATCAACTCCGAACCAGGAATCCAATCGCATGCTCAGCAGCCGCTTTTGTAAAGTATATTAATAGATTTTTCTTGTAGGCAATAAAACAACAGTTTTAAAGTAATTAATTTTCGATTAGTTCTTCATGAAGTTTATATAGATATCTACTACGACGTAACATTAACGTTTAAAATTTTATCTATGATATACGGATGTTCAGAATGATATTATAGTTTAATCATTGGAAAGTCACTGATAAAAGTAGTACTTATGACATAATAGTGATAACCTTACTTCTATACTCAAACATACATGGAACTAATTCAATTACTTTCATAAAGTATTGGTTTTCGCCGTAATGTGTATATTTGATAAGAAATCAATATTCAATTCAATGAATTAATCTAGTGGCACGTAAGCAACTAGACATATTGGATTCGATTCCCAGGTCGAACAAAAGGATTTGGGTTATTAATGATTTTCGGTGTTTAGATTTGTGCCTAAACAAGCTTTGGGAGTACAGTACACCTCCGCCTGGAATACACATGCGTGATGTTAGTTTGGATACCTATAGTAACGTGGTGGAGATGCTGGGATCTCGCGTTCAAAACCTTCTGCCGATTAAAGTTGGGCGCCAAATGTAACGTGGTGGACACGTTTTAGAGACGTGGCCGACCGGGAACTAAGTAGTGGAGATAAATTACACTCAGAACACAAAATATACACATTTATTTAGACTAGGGTTAAGATTTAAAACACAATAGTTCAAGGTAGTGAGTTAAGCTCAGGGAGGGGTTCGGCGAAGGAGAAGAAGCCGCGCAGCGACGCCTCGTGGCGCGATCACTCACGACTCACGAGTAATGTTACGAGATTCTAGATAGATGCAATAAAAATGTGGATACGCACGTGGATAGAACCGTGGATATAGTGAACACAATATTCACGCACAGAAAAAAATCTAAAATCTCTCATCTATCTAAAAGGTAACCTTCCTGGACGGATTTCATCACACAACACACACAGTAAAAGAATAGAATATAGAAATATGAGCCGGGACCTCGCCATTCAAAGCCCCACGTTGCGCGCCCCAGCGCGGACCATGTCACACTATTTACAGATAATAATTACTTAAGTCTTAACTGAGCTTAAGTCTTACTGCGGGGGTTGGATGCTGAAACCTCTCAACCGGGAAAAGTGTAAGAAAGAAAGGGTGGCGTTTGCCGGAGTATTCCTTTTTTCGGCACCAATTTTTTGTGCCAAAAAAAATTATATTTGCACATTGAGAACCAAGCAAATTGGTGCTGTAAGTAGAATAGCTCAGGTGTTGAAACCTTAGGTGCTCAAAAAATTGGTTCCGAAAGAGGAATACTCCGTTTGCCCTGCAGTGGAACGATCACGGATGATAATAATAATAGTAAAATTACATAACAATTTGAATAATGAAACCAAGTGATTTCTTTCTGAGCTTCAATATCCTGAAAAATCTGAAACGTCAGGATGTCAAAATGATAGATAAATAACAATTCCTGATATTATGTCTCGTATACTTTACTCAAAGCGCGTAGTAATTCATTAAATTTATGTTTTCATTTCATTTGAATAGATAAAGAAATGCATCTAACCTAAACAGTGCACGTTTTATTTACAAAAGCGACCAACTTCACTGACAGTCGGTGGTGAGAATGAAATTGAATCCTCTTTGTTTGAGCAGACATTTTTCAATTAAAAGCACTCGCTACCCTGATGGATATTGCTTGACCCGGCATGGCTGGCATCGGCCCGTCCACAAAGGAATAAATTAAATCCTGTCTCTAGGGACTGTCGACGGACAATAACTTATATTGAATTCTAACAATTACCTTAATTCATAATCCAAATTGGTTACAATGTAAATCATCTGTAGCAGATCGATACCTTTAGTTAACTGGTACAGAACGGAATGTAATTTACTGAAATTGAATAAGACAATGAACTGTAACTGCCGTTACGACGAATCGCTTGCGGTTAGAAATATCAAAAGAAAATCCAACCGGCTTTGTTATTTATTTACTATTACTATTCACAAAGGAGTTTTAGTACAAATACAAATCCATCATTTGAATGATAGTTCATAAATGCGTGAGAAACACCACCTGGGGCTGTTTATAAACTGTCAAAAATCGATAAAGCTCACGATTACCTACCATCGATGAAAAAACATTTCATACGTGTGGGTACATACCTACATAGCAGCAAGCAGAAGCTTATAAATTAAACAAAAGTTGTGATAATTATGACATAATTACTGGCAGTGAATAGGGATGATTTAGCAACCAGTGATTAATGAATTTTGGTAAGATGGAAGCTACAACAATCTTGCTATGTGGCAATAATAAAAAACTAATCTAATCTAATAGTTACAATGCAAAAAATACCGGCAGTTGTCGAGTACTTACTCAGTTAATAATTGGGGACCTCAGATCAAATAAAAAGTTAAGATGGAACTTTGCGAACAAAGAAGTGAGGCTGGCTAAAACTACGCCTTGCCGTGTACAAACACAATTCTACACTATATAACAATACCAAAACTACTCCTTATCTTGTCAGTCGAGCTTTCGATAGCTTGACTGACAAGATAAGGCGTAGTTTGCCGGCCTCACTTCTTTGTTCTCGAAGTTCCATTTTAACTTTTTATGTGATCTGAGTTGGGGACAGAGATGCGAGATCTATGACGAGTCCCACCATAAGCTTATACGTTGATGAATTTAAGCGGTTCTAAGAGAATGTACTGAGCAAAGTCGGAAGGCCATATTAGTGATAGTTAACAAGTTTCTTTTGGAATTCCGTGCGTAAGACAGTATTTGTCACTATTTATAACATACTTTGATAAAATCTTAAACGAAGTTCAAATTAGAATTATCTTCTATCTTAGGTTTAAAATTTTATCTTAAGAAAGCGTCCAAAATGAAGAACGCAAGCCTGAATTATTTTTTCACAATTTATTTTGATAACATACCATCACGCCTGTATTCCCCGAAGGGTTAGGCAGAGGTGTAACTAATGTACACCCACATTTCGCCGGTATGTTTAGGTCCCATGTAATAGGGGGCGAGCCTATGGGCACAGATCCAGACTCCGAGCTGCTATTGAGAATTTCATAGAAAAACCCGATAACACATTGTTCGACCTGGGGATCGAATCCAAGACCTCTAGCGTAGCAGTCGCGATTAGACTAACGAGGCAGTTTATTTTGATAAGTAGATTTGTAAACCCGTAATACATATATTTATTTCTGCTTGACTCCCGATAGACTGATAATAGTGAGTTAACATTAAAAGTTATCTCACATAGATATAGTCTATAAACTTAATGAAATTACTGATATATTATCTATACAATATACTATACAAGTACCTACTTTACTGTGTTTATCATTACATAAGGTTATATACTTACATCTTAGCAAAAAATCACCAGTTTGACGCAGAAAATATGCAATTATTTCCGGGTAATGTTATGTGAGGTTGAGAAATCGATTGTCCCGTTTTGATTCCGTGATAAGAATTTACGTTAGGTATTTGCGAGAAAATTTGTGGGAAAAGATAAATAAATATTTAGATACTTAACAATAAGTTTTACTTTGATTAGCCCAATCCCTGTGAAATGTTTTGTCTATTTCACATCTCGTTCCGATCCCTACGAGCTGAGCAAGTGGGATTAATTACAACAATTATTTTTAATAAATATTTTATTTAGTGAAATATTACGAATTATAAAGTTGGTTCTTTAAGAGGAGTGTCCCTCGCGAACGCAACAATGTTGCACAGTTGTCGCTGTCTCTATCCCTCGCGATGCGAACGCGTGCCCGAGAGGAGAAACAACAACATTTTCACGCGTATTTCGTATGTTCCGAATTTTGGAGATTACTCCTATAATATTGCTAATATGTAAAAAAAAAATCTTGTAAAAAAATATTCACTATATTATCTGGGTTTCCTTCGAATCAGAATGTTTCTGTATTGATACATTGTCGAGAAATACTAGCATAAAGTTGGGCCGTTTTTCAACGAAAATTGCCAATCTTTGAGCTCGTGTAACTTTTTAACCGTATATTGAAATGAAATTTTATATTACAGAAACACGTATATTAATGATAAGATTGTTACTGCAAAATTTCAATGACTTTCATTGTTTAAAATTCAAGCAAGGGCCAAACTGCGTTTGTATGGGGCGCGAAGCGGATACTATCCTCTTAATAAATTATAGTCGAGCTACACAATGACTAATGCATGTCGTCAGCTGGGACTGGTCTACTCAAAACCGATACCGTCTTGAGTAGACTATAGATGTAAATACCTCTTTCTTTGAAAGGCTATCTCAGACTTTGCCCTGCATGGTTACAGCCATAATACTGTTACAACTAAGTCTAGACTGTTAAGTAATAAATTTTATAATAATGTTTTACTCCACTACTTTTCTAGTTAAAAAAAGTAAAACATTTATTTACAGAAATAAATATCATTTATCGAATGGCGGCAGATTTCGACTATATTATTTTATTATTTCACTAAAAAGGCTAGTATTTCATTAAAAAAGAGTCATAAAAAAGCTCTATCTATAAGAAATTATTAATTAAACTTATATATTATCAATATAATTAATTATCAATTAATTAAACTTGAAAAAACCATGCAAGATAACACATAAATTTTAATGTACGTTCGTTAGTAGAGAGTTTATTCGACATTTTGCTGTAAAACTTTAAGACCCTACCATTTCACAATCAGTCAAATACCTACTTACCCAATTTCAGCACTTTATTATGTTCCCACAGATAAAGTGCATTATAATATTTTATGTCAGCCAAATGGAAATGAAGACGGCGGTACGGAAATGAAAGATACCTACCCAAGACGATTTATCGGCAGTCTTTATGAACGACTAATGATGTTCAAGCGGACGGGTTTTGAACCAGCTAATGATGAAAGAGATAGATATATAAATATGATTACTACGAGTACATACGTATTTCAGAAGAAATGCGTTGTAATAACGGCAGATTCTATTCATACTTATTAAATATCATTGATGTTAATACTATAAATCCGGCAATTAATTTGTCCATCTGTCATATCTCTCCTCTGAAACTGCTGACCAATGTATAATATTGATTCCATCCTCCTCCCTTCTATGTTGCCGTGCCCTACCGGGTGCCAGTCGGGTCCATAATATACCTTTTTTCTTAATATCTATCAAAAAAAGTTGAGGTATTAAAAAAAACGACCTTAGTTTGACAAAGAATACCTACTTTTCGTACATACTGTCCTGCCCGGATGAAGATACGGCTTAATTTACCTCCTGGTTAATTATAACCAGTTTTTCTATCTACTTTTAATTACTAGTGAAATATATTCATGATACGTCACAACATGTTCACATTGATAACGTAGACGTATTCGGTACAAGGCGATTAAATTTCATGTAGGTACATTTTATAATTCCATCGAAATTGTTTAATTTCCGGACGAAGGCAAATAAATTAAAAATATACTATTAATTAAAATCAATTCATTAATAATTTTGACTCTATCCACTTAAAACTAATGACAGAAATACAATGATATTTTAAAAACGTTAAACGCTAATTTGACCGCAAAATGCAAGGATAAAGAGGAGACCTTCATCCTGCAGTGAGACATCACAGACTAATTAATTAACTAAATAATACTAATTGGTGTCATGTAGTGCGTGTTGTGCAAACCCCCATAAAATTTAAGTCTATGGTTATAGGAACTGAATTAAAAATGTTAAATTGCGCAAAGAGGTTTCTCCTACCGTTGTTCTTTATTAAAAGTTTTAAGGGGAGGATTAACAACCGTTTAATGTGAAAATATGCACATGGCTACCGCATTAACTACACTTCCCTCGTCCTTTTCTAAAATTATCCCGGTGTAAAATCGATATACCCTCGCTTCCCTGTACTGTCTAGACGGAAATATGCATACCTACACAGTAATATTATACTTATTCCCAAACTTAGGTATAAACTAATGAAAAAAATTCAATTCAATTTACAAACCAAACATTCCGTGTTTACTAACCCGTTAATTGTTTTTTTGGACGATAGTGTGATGTATAGCCTAAATATGCCCCAATTTAAGATGATAAGAGATTGTAAACAAAGCATATTCCATGTACAAGTACCACGACTTACATTATAATTACTGAATTTGGTATTTTAATAATTTGGTGTAAAGCGGCATTAAACTACAGCTGATTTACGTTAACTTATAAGTAAGTACTATGTACGAGTTCTAAGTGAAAAATTTTTGTTATTCCAACCGACACAAAAACCGAAAATAACACAAAAAAAGTAGGTCACTAGTCCAGAAGTTTAAATTACACTTTAACGAACATAAAAAAGGTACGTTAAAAAGGTATATGAATGGGACGCGGGCAAAAACTAGTAAGGTAATAAAACGGTTCGACGTCAAGCTCTTACCGTTAATTCGTCTGTCAGACAGTGTATCCTCCTCGTCCCACCAGGGTTGTTCTAGAATCCTGCGCGTCGGCGGACGGTCGAAATTGCCGTAATATTGAAACTCCATTCTATACACTTTGCGTTTTCGTTATCACTACTTTCTTTTACAAAATTATGTTTTACACATACACAAACACCATGCCACTTTAAACGCTTAAACGATACTGATTTGTAATTAAGTCTTCTCGACCAGACACAAATGAGATAAACGATTGACGCTGAATAATAACGCATAGGGTCATTATTATCGGCAATAGTACGGTAAGTCGTTCGTTGGTCGCTGCCGGGACGACGCGCGTCGTGATAAACTGCTTTGTCGTTGTTCTCGACTCTCACCTTTTGTGTAGGGTTTCTGTATGTTTGCTCTTGACGTGTGAACAACGGTCAACAAACACTGCCAGACACTTGCACAAATACCGATATAAGGAAACGTGTGAGATTGGCTCTGTCGTCGCTGTTTTATTGAACGCGGACTCAACGATTGGATTCTAGACCGGGTACCTACATTTATTTATTCGAGTAATATGATGTTATTTCAACGGCTCCTACTACACATTTATCACTTTTATAAATAAGTAACCATTGTTTTAATTTGACTGACTGACAGTTTAAAACTAATTTTATTCAGGCAAGTAGTTACAGTTTGTTGGCATAGCCCAGTTGGCCTTAGTTGTCAGCGGAAAATCGGTCACGCGTCAAGAAAAATGATAACAGAAAAAGCTATCTTATATTATTTTTAAGAGCTGTTTCAGTCAGTTTGCACATGTGTAGGTTAGACTTTATTCCTGCTACAGTTAAAAAAAGAAATATTAGAGAAAATATGCTGGTCATTGGAAGGAAATTTTACTGGAATCCACTTACATAATAAGAAAGAAATTTAGAGTAGATTTGAAGGGGAATGATAATACTGTTTGAGAAAGACCGGCAAGAACAGTCACTTTTAGGATGACAATAAATTATTATACCTATAGAAAAGATAAAGTGCGCATATTACACCTATACAATATGTGTATTAAACGTAGTGCATGAGAGAATTGACATATTTTCGTGCAATCTCAGTGAATTCGCAAGAGTTTTGTTGAATTTTGTAAGTTATATTTAAATATTATTATTCTTTATGTTATTGCTTTGTATTCGTTTGTATTATTATAATGTGTAGGTTTTCAAACCACTATTGTATTGGGGTTATCCTGTAAAGATAGTGTGTGGAATAAATAAATAAATAAATATGTATAATGAGCTGATTCCTAATTACCGGGAATATGGCAGGAAGATCTAAAAAATACTGACAATTGAAATAGGAAAATGAGTATAAATATATTTATGAGTATATTCTGTTGCGTAGGTTGGTCAACATCAATGATAATATTTTGTAAAAGATCAAGAACCTAATGCCCTGAAAATACACTAGAACAAAATGTCATTGACTAACTCCTGAAATTGATTACACTTTACAGAAACGTTAAACTGTATTTTTCACTTCATTTGTGACGGTTGCCGATCACTTAGCGCTTTGGACGCATTGGGTTTATTGGCGGGAACACGCTAATAGTATAAACATGTACACTGCATACTACGAAACATATTGACACAGTCAATTTTGCTATAAATAGTATACTACCTACGCTATGTTATCCATACATGTAGGTACTAAGTAGACAAAAATATTAGATATCAATAGCTCTAAACATTGCTATTCTAGATTCGCCATTTTCGGATTTTCAAATAATTGGCTCTAATTATATGCAGCGACATAATTTTGTCGTTGAATTATCTCGTATTGACAAATCACGAAAGAAATATATCAGGCGCTCATGTCAACTTATTGCTAAAAAAAGTAAACGTAATATTTGAAAGAAGCTAGCAAATGATAAAAATTACTAGTAACTTTTCACTTATATGGAAATAAACATAGTACCTACTTGATTGTATGCGAAGATGGATAATATAATACCTACCTATATAGATATAGATATTATATAAACCCTCAGATCAAATAAAAAGTTTTAAACTACTAAGTGTTAAACTTTTTATTTGATCTGAGTATAAACCTATTAAAACCGGCCAAGTGCGAGTCGGACTCGCGCACGGAGGGTTCCGTGTCATTATGATTTATGACGTATTAAAAAAAAACTATTTACTAGATCTCGTTCAAACCAATTTTCGGTGAAAGTTTACATGGTAATGTACATCATATATTTTTTTTTAGTTTTATCGTTCTCTTATTTTAGAAGTTACAGAAGGGGGGACACACATTTTATTTATTTATTTAATTCTTTATGCACAAAGAGTACAGAGGCGGACTTAATGCCTTAGGCATTTTCTGCCAGTCGACCTTAGGGTGATGCAGAGACGAAAATTAGTAGGTGCACTTACGGTGAGATAAAGAGATGAAAACAATATACTTAGGTAGTGAAAAAAAAAAGAAAAAGAAAATAATTAAAAGAATCATATGATTCTATATATAAAATATATGTATATATATATATATTAATATAATTATGATATATTAAATATTTTCCTAAATAAATATTAATAAATATATATTATTATAATATATACATAAAATATAATAAATATAAGCACTTACAAAGATAAGGTTAATATTAAGAATCTGCCAAAGAACTGACGAGGTATTTCTTAACTTTAGATTTAAAGCAGTAGCGACTGGTAGCCATCCTAATTTCCCGAGGCAGCACATTCCACAGAAGAACAACTTGGACAAAAAAGGAAGAGTGCATGAAATCAAAGCGGTGAGAGGGACATTGTAGAAGACGATTGTATGAGGAACGTAGATCTTTGTCATGGTTTGAGCATATGTATTGAAAATAAGAAGAGAGATAAGTGGGAGAAGAAGGAGAACAAAGTGGTCAATGCTCTTTGAGACCTGCGTTGACGAATGGGCAACCATTTTAGTTGCTTTCTATATGCTGAAACATGATCATACTTGCGAAGATTGAAAACGAATCGAATGCAGTTATTTAGAAGGCGGTCACGTTTGTTGAGTAGATCTGCATTCAGGTCATAGTAACACACATCACCATAGTCGATCATAGGAAATATTAAGGTCTGTACAAGCATTGCTTTCGTGTTGGACGGAAGCAAATTCTTTAGTCGATAGATTTTACCACTTTGGAAGTGTTTCTCGCGCAAACTGTTCAGTTTAGAAAAAAATGATATTAGAAACCTCAATATTATTTTTGAAGACCTATCCATAGATACCCCACACGTATGGGTTTGATGAAAAAAATATTTGAGTTTCAGTTCCAAGTATGGGGAACCCCCAAAATTTATTGTTTTTTTTCTATTTTTGTGTGAAAATCTTAATGCGGTTCATAGAATACATTTGCTTGCCAAGTTTCAACAGCATAGTTCTTATAGTTTCGAAAAAAAAAGGCTGTGACACGATCGGACAGACAGACAGACAGACAGACAGACAGACAGACAGACGGACAGACGGACATGACGAATCTATAAGGGTTCCGTTTTTTGCCATTTGGCTACGGAACCCTAAAAATTAACTACGAGATAATAGAAAATCAATGGTTTCCACCCTTGAGAGAGTAATGAATGTAATGGTTCTTTGACGAATTGCCTAGGTTCTAGCAATATGGACATTGTAATTGTTATTTAATTTTGAATTTATTCTAAATACGTGTTTGTCACTAGTTTGACCTCAAAGGTACAGTAGTAACTTTTTTTTTAGATATCTCATTAAATGGAACTTTTAATCAATGTTTACCATCATATCGGCTAATTGCCGTCCATTGCTGAACGTAAGCCTCCTCCAAAGTGTTTACTAATAGGTTTACCATGTTTGGGGTAAAATAGTTATCTGAAAATGTTGTTTAAAAAACAATTTTCCTAGTAACTGAAGTGTTAGTGTTCACCTTCATCAACCTTTCCTTGTTTACCGGACTGGTTCGTTCAACCAGGCAGCAAGGAAATAATGTAAGTCGAATAAAATAGATAACGAAAGTTGAATACCGAAACTTTATCTAAATGAGGTTTTACAACTGTATACAATCTTAAGTACTTGATACATTGTCTGTCTCATATATATGTATCTAGGTAATCTATTGTAGGTAAGTAGGTATTTTATTGTATATACATAGTCACATGTTGAACTGTACGTTGGCATATTTAAGTAAATGTTATCATTTTGATAACTATGACGTTTTTAGGGGTTTTATTTACTCAATTAATTCTTCGGTAGAAAATCATAATGGGACGGTTGCGTAACAGTACGTAATATCGAATGTTCATTAGTTAACCGATATTCTAATTACAAGTGTAACCAATTAAAGGCTGATTTTTATTTACTTTTCTTAATCTTATTGCAAACAAACTATTAATGGACGACGTTGTCATGAATTCATTCATAGAACCATAAATAAAAGTGAATTGAAAACTGTATTCTTAAGAAATACAAATAATATGTAAGTAGGTATGTTTCTAATTAATCAAAAACTATTTATCAAGTTATGCGAGTTAATAGCACATAAATGACGAACATTTTAATTTATTTATAATTAAATGCATCTTTATTACTTACTTGCCTGATCTTTTTATTTTTTTAAAGTGTTTGAGTGAATGTGTTCTGTATAAAGTTGTTTTTTCTAAATTATGACCTTAAAAGTTAACTAAACAGTAAGTTTCGAAAATAGTTTATCTAATATAAACTGACCATGTTAGATTTTAGTTGTAAACGAAAAGTTTTACATCGCTTATATCTTAAAAACACAATATTCCACTACTTAAGTGTATACCCAAATATTAGGATTATTTTTATATCCGATTTTTAAGGATATTCGATATCGATAAATGAAAGAATGCTGACAACAATATTGTATGTACCTAGGTGTAATTAAGATACACCAAGCTAAATATAACCGCTGTACTTAATGTTTGTTCTACATTCTGTATCTGGGCGTCGATATTATTTTATCAGCTAGTTTGTAGTAAAGCTGATATGACTATAACTGCTCGGTTGGAGTTAAATTAAACGTGGTTAAGGGCAACCGGTCCCAGAAACCTCAATAGCATAAAGGTGGTGTTGACTGTATATATTAAATACTAAGCATTCGAGGTCTTTTGTACATAATATATGTACTTAGATAGGGGCCACTATCATAGTCACGTAAAACAGACCTCATTTCAAACTGTTCTTATCCATCATAGTAACATTTTTTTCACTATTCGATATAGTCGGTACTTACCTATATAAAAATGTAAATTCATCATTCATCACAAAGTTTAAGATGTTATATCAGACACGCAGTATTTCTCCGCTGAATTCCAAGTACGATTTTGCGCCATGCTTTCAAATTAAATGCATTTTTTACATTCTTGTTTTGCATAAACAATATACATGTGGGTAGGTACGAGTTTGAAAAATAAATATATTTTTATGCAGTATTAAAAATATAATATTTTACTTTTATTCGTGTTTTAAATGGTCGCATTAAGCCAAGTTCTGTGCAACAGTACATAAAAATACATGACGAATATTACTTATCTACTCAAATAGTAAAAAACATTTAACTTATAACCGTAAAAATATTTAAAAGTGGGTCTATAATCTGCCGATAAATGTAACTAAACCTAACTAACCTCTGGACTTTAAAAGAGACCATGATTTAAAAAAACGGCTCCATCTAGTAAAAAAATAATAATAAATAATCGACTTGCAAAAGTGTCTTTAAAAGATACATACAGACTATTATTTAAATACTACTTATGAAAAGTATTTGTAAAACGAGAATGTCATTTATTGGATCGTTTATTTTTATTTTTTTATTAATCATTTATTAGTGCCTTTCGTGTGTGTTATTGATAATGCATTATTGAAGCATCATTAAATATGTACTCACGATAGCATTCCTACAACCTCCGACTCCATACATGTCGATATTAGACAACACTGTCACACGATTTATTCGATGGAACATGAGCCTAGCGCTTGATCAGACTTCAGAGCGTGTTTGACAAGTATATGGGGAACCTGGCTTTATAAGTCACTTTGAAAAGCGTGTCGCGGCCGAGTGTATCGCACAACTGACGAATTTGTTACGTTAATTGTCTGTGGCCATATTGATAAGCAGTTTATAGTATTCTAAAATCCATACCAACGAGGAAAGATATTAAAGATGCTAGGTTTTATTTCAAAAACACACAAGTATTCTAAGTATGTATTTATATTGAATAAGTAGGTATTTGACATGAAAATGAACAAATGCTTCGTTTATAAAAAACTGTTGATAGGCACAACGATGCTGAATGTCAATTTGAATTGACCTTAGAGAAGTCGGGAAATCCAAGTCATACATATCGAAAGTCAGGCTGTCTCGAATTCGTACGGGTAAGTAATCTATAGATAAGGAATTTCTAGATAAAGAAAGCAATACATACAGTCAATTGAATACATAAACACTTTAACAAAAATACGCTACCAAACGTCTCCATTATTGTTTGCTCTCGGGTGGGAACGTAACGTCGACACGCAAATTGGACTGATGACACTAGTTTGACGAGTGTATGTACAAGATGTAATGAAACACCTAATATTTCATGAAAACACCCTTGTTTGCCGCTCGTGACGAGCGTCATAAAAGTGCGATTACAGTTCCGTAAATAGTGTGATTTTTATCAAAACTGGTCCTGATTTTTATCAATCCAGCTAAAATCTGCGTCTTTATCATTATTAATAATACAAATATTATATATAAGAGCAACTATTATTATATTTTATGTTGAACTTCTTAAACTGGTTTTACTTTTTCAATTCACAGTTTGAATAAAAACAGGAAGAGGTTCACGTAAATAAAAAATAAGGACCTAATTCACACGAAGATATGTATCACTTTTGATTAAAGCACGTCATTATTCAGGCAAAAGTCTTTAACCAGTGTGTTACCAGTGGTGACGTATGGCACAGAGACGTGGTCTCTCACTATGGGCCTCATAAGAAAGCTCAAGGTCACTCAGCGAGCTATGAAGAGAACTATGCTAAGCATTTCTCCACGCGAACGGATCTCCTCATTTCTACAGAAATGAGATCCGTAGAAGTTAATACGTCGATTTAGATAATCCAGTTTACGCTGACCTCTTATTGTATGGAAAGCCTATACAACGTGAGGTCAGCTTATACCGGAAATGTATACGTTGACCTGTTACCGTGGACCTACGTGAATAATATAAAATAAGTTTGAAATCTTTAAATTAGACCTGTCTAAAGAATTTACTTCTGTTCAGTTGAGCTCTCAAAACTGTAATTCTTGTTTTAAACCATGTTTAAAATTTATTTAAGTTCTTTTTAGAACTAAAATTTTAGATCGTCCGCCGATGTCGGTCTCCTGGATGGCTGCCCAGACTGGTTGGCTCCGAGGTTGTCTAGCCTCATTATCATCGGGCTAATTGGACACCGCGGCATACAATATTATTAAGTAAAAAAGGAAAACATAAAAAATCCAGATTTACCTACTTAGATAATTTGTTTTACTTATCTACTTAAGGCACTGCAGTACGTACTACAAACGGTAACTAGCTACTAAATAAATTTCAGCAACCTTATTATTTTAAGTCATATCAAAACAAAATAATTGTGTTTTATTTACTTAAAATTTTATCAGGGTATGTAAAGTGTCGTGGAATATTTCTTTAACGTCATTTTATATACTTGAGGCTTTACAAATATATGACTATTATAACGGAATCTCTCTGTACATGTAAGTATTTAAGCTTCAATTCAACAGCACTCGTGATAAGTGAAACAATTAAGTAGATAAGTTATCTATTTGTGTTTTATTGTGAACAAGAAAATGGCTGAACATGCACATTAACGCTTTCTCTTCTCTGTGTACCAAGTTCAAGTTTATTCAAATACAAGACTACGAGTATAAGATTGCGTGGTTATCATACTATATGAATATCTAACAAAACTTGCGAATTCATTTTGACTAAGCAATATTGCAATAAATAATGCATTGAATAAAATATTAACGTGGAAAGCAATTTCAATAAGTAAGGTAGTTAATAGAAAGTTTTTTTTGTGTTGTATTGGACTGATCAATCGTTTTAATATGGCAATGGTATCTAAGCACTACTTTTATTTTTCATCAACTTTCTCCAATACAATCCCGAAAAAAAATTGATTAATGCAATTAATTATGCAAGTACGCAGCAGGAAGCGAATGTTTTTTATACTTTCTCAAAAAAAGAATTACCGCACGCGGTCTTTTTAAGTATCACACTGCACCAATCACAAATATAGGCAAATTACGGAACGGTAACAACACTAGCAACGCAGCGTTGCGAAACACAATGAGGGTGGGGACACACTGATGAACGCCAACGCGTTTACGCGTCATCTCCGCTCACCTGCGGTGCCTCGCCGCATCATGTGTCAGGTTTGACAACACTGCCGAGGTCGTGGCGACCAATGGAATGAAAGTGCAGTTTTAGTCGGTTCGGTAAGAGTCCGATAAACGTTGCCGGTGGAGGCGGACAAGCCATGAAACTTTCCCGCACAATAAAAAAAGATTATAAAAAACAGACAGTGTGGAGCAGTCAATTTATTGTTGCACGTAAAAAAAACTTGTTGTAAATTGTCAATTTTGACCAAATCATATATTTTACATGAAAATCTTCTACGATAGCGCTTTTTAAGCCAAAGTTTTAGTAAGTTCCTCATCGGGAATACAGTTTAGTTTATATCGCAATTTCTACTGCCATGTACCTAGAATGTGTTATAGATGAAAAATTTGCGAAAAACAAAAAAAAAATTGCCGCCATAGGCTGAACGATGAACGATCAGCCGTACAACATCATATGGCAACGCTACGCAAAGCACCGTGTGCGTGTGACTATACTATGTGGTATAATCCTTATAGTTTTGCCGTAATCTTGTAAAATTTATCCCTTTAAACCCGTAAATGTATCATACAATAATTAAGATATGTTCGAACCAAAAGACATCACGTCAAGTTACGGTACATGATAAGCACGATGGGTGGCGATAATTAAGATTTGATTACCATAATTAATTTACATTGTGAATTTTAGAAGAACGAAGAATTCGTAGCGTTTATTAAATTCAATTTTAATAAATGACTAGTTAATTTTTATCATGGCCAATGTCAGAAATGTGTGGTAAAATAAAAGTTTTCATCATTTCGATATGTCATACTACCTACATGGCTTTGCCGGAATCCACCGCAGCATCATTTAAGAAGATTCCTCCTACTGGATTACTGTAGGTAAAGTTCAAAACGAATGGCCAAGTAAGTAACTGACAGTATTATTGTGCAATATTGGACAAATGCACAATATTAAGAGTCTAGAGGCCATTTTACGCGAATCGGGGATTTTTGATAAAAAACCCCAAGAGCCTATCTACCTACCTAAGGTATAAAACATGCACTGCGCATTGTGGAATTGATAAGCGGTCACTGGCCATGAGTATGATAGTGATACCTATTAGTGGATATAAAATTCACCTGACGACGACCTCCGAGTGTTGCGAGATCGAAATTTACGATACGACGTACGTAAATGTGGCCAAGTCCAAGTTAATGTGGTCACGCGTCGTCGACCGCAAAATTTATTAACGTACATTAAGGCTAGAATTACAGTTCTAGCTGGTGTCTTTTAAATGCAAAATTATAATGTATTATTCTGCCATATGCTGAGAACATGATCCGGCATTGGATTTAGGTCATCTACGTAATAACGTTAGTATGTACCTAAGTTATAGGTCCAAAACAGGCTGCACTATTCATAAGTCCTAACGGACGAAGTCGCGAACAGAAGCTAGTTTTATCGATATTATTTTTTAGGAATTAGTGTTTGAACATTATTTCATTCGAGTACCGAATCACTTGACTGTATCGTAATCGGGGTGACAGCAGACGCTGGCATCGTAGTACAAGTAATGCATATGGTACAGGTAACAGGAACTTCCCGAAAGGGCAGCTGCGTCATATGGACATACAGACGGATCCCGAAGCCTTGTGGAAGATTTTCTATTGATACATGTTACATCCTTGCATGCAAGGTATGACAAAACGCGTGTATTGCAACTAAAAGCTAAGGTACGCTTACGGTATTTTAGTGAAAAAACATACATTATTGAAGTGACAACCTACCTAGGGGAGCCTAACCCTCCGCTTTATTGCTGGTAGTAGGTACCTTATATGTACATATACTTACGTAAACAAATAAAGATAACAATTATCCGTCATCAATTACCAGATATAAGCAAAACTATTTATTGATCTGGTTGAGCACCGCTGTAGCAAAAGATCCAATAACATACCTTAAAAAACTATTTGTTTAGGCAATTAATTATTATTATGACAAGCCTTACTGTTGTACTGCAGCGCAATGATCTCCCCACCCTTAGGAGTAACGGACTGAGAGAAATGGAAGCATTAATAAATAGTAAATATACTTTTAAAATGTAGCCTAATGTGGGATGTTATTCGTCTACGTTTACGCACCTAAGTACGTACTTGCAACAAATCAAGCATCAATATACAGAGGTACAATAATTATTTACGAACACAGTAACAACATGAGAGTAAGTATCAACTCAAAATAGTCACACTTTTTATATAAACCTCACCTTCATCGTCTTTTCCAACTCCAAGCACGAACGCGCTTCGCATAAGGTGACCCATTCTTGAGGATAAAGCTTACAATGCTGATTTTGTGCAAATGGTTGAGTGTGCAAAAATAAATGAATCTTTACATCTATCTATACTATTAACACTAATATACACGATTATGAACTTTAAAAGATAATAAAAACATTAATCTAGGCAAAAAGATTACCGCGCGAGTCGGTTAAAAAGATAAAGGGGCTACATCTCGGTAGATATAATAGAAAAAATCGCTTTCGCAATAGAAGAAAGCCAATGAATGTAGTTAGTAGCGTCACCACTTTACAAATGGTGTAAACTGAGCGCTAACCGAAATTATAGGTGGAGTTAAGAAAACGAACAGAGAAAATAATGGAGTCGCATAGAGTCACCAGTTGTTGTGCGTATTAGGTATATCTGTATAATGTCAATATTTAGATTTTTTTATCACTTCGCGTCATTTACATGCAATTTTTATGGTTTTGTGAAGGTATGTCTCAATTTATTTAATTCTAAAATATGAGAAGGTAGGTAGGTGTTTTTTTTAATGGGTAAAATTATATTTTTCTTAGTATTATACCCTTTTAAGCCCAGTACCCAAAAATTACCAAAGCTGCCCCTAAGTATAAGACGGGTGTATATTCACACATATTTTATGAATTTATCATTCAGAGACTTAGAAATAGCTGAAAAAAAAATATATAACATGTTCATAATATTTTATACTTTGAAAACCATTATAAAAAGAAATATCAACCCGGCCCGATTCTACGGTAGCTGTCGTTCTGTCGTCAGATGTTGACATAAGCAAGGGAACAATGAAGCTATCTGGCTTGCGCGCGCGCAACCGAGCCGCGCATGCAAACAGACTTACAACGAGATATCATTGCGTGAAGAAGTAAGCAACAGCGGACTTTACGCTTAAAAACAAATTAATTGTGTAGCATTATTGCAAGATTTTTTAGTCTCTATTTTAAGAATAGTATATAAAAGTACAGATACCTCTGGCAATAATGCACAATTTAGTATGACGGTAGAAAATACCTTTTTTTTATTAGATACCTAATTTAAAATTAGGTAATTTTTTTAGATTGGGTAACAATGAAATAGTATATTTATTCATCGCCTACAATTTATAGCATTCATTTTTCTTCATGATCTGCATCAAACTACATTTGGCGTGCGACACAATAAAATTTCGTGGTGGCTGGAAAAAAGATCTATCCAGCAGATGTTAGCTAAGCAGATCGCCTAGCTAGGGTAATAATATAATTTAATATACCTATATTAGAAGAACTTCTCCGCGAAAGATTTTTCGCCAGCTGTTTCGCCTGCAGCCTGGACTCCATCATGTACGGTGATGGAGTGTGGAGCATATCTGGTCAGTCCAAAAAGGTGGGAATGCGATCTCCTTGTCTTTTCCTCCACTTTGCCAATGACAATGAGACTTTCTAGATTGTCGACTGTTTTTCTAGCAATGTGACTGAAGTAGGTAGGGTCAGCAACGAAAGTTTGCCGAACACCGCCAAGTTTTGAAAACAACACAGCACCAATACTTTTCAATAAATTCACTTAGGAAAAAATTGATGGTCCAGTATGTAGAAACACGTACTACTTACCACATCTCGGGTCAGTAAGTTTTGTATAATAAATATGTTTAAGCGTTTTGAAGATTTCATCGTGTTCAGCAACTTTCATTGCTGACTGTACTCAAGAATTCTTCGTAGGTAAGTGGTAATATAATGCTCATAAGTCTAATTAAATAGTGCAAAAAAACTTACGATCTAATAATCAATCCCTTCCTTTATAATGAACACATTAATTCTTAAAGTATCTTCGTTTGAAACTGTATGGACGTGGCACTGACAGTTCGTCACTTAAACTGGCGCCTTATGTATACAGTAATACAACTATATTTACAGCTAGTAATTTATATTTATTATCTTAGGACTCCCCCAAGGTCGTCATCTGGAAAGGTTAAGATGTGGTATAAAAACATTTTTGTCCTCTACTACGAATAATCTGAATTGATAATAACGGGGATGTAGGTATCATAAAATAGGTATCAACGTGCGTAGTCAAACACGATATAAAAATATCGTGTAAATCGTGTATACATTTTATAAAATAAATCTAGGTATACTTATGTTATAAAGAGGAAAGATTTGATTGTACGCCAGCTTAGTTTTTCCCGATTATCATCGGCTATTTATCCCGCAGGAAAACCAGGATCCTATGCGGACGAATGCCGCAAGCAAGTCTCTAGATATTGGATAAGTTATGAGCTACTTTGTAAATAACTGCCTTATTAGTCTAGTCATCTTGTGGACCCAAGTGCGACTGAAACATTCGTGGTCCGATGCCCGGGATTTTCAATTGTTCGCCCCCCTACTATATGGGATCTAAACATAAACATGGCGAACTGTGGGTGTGCATTAATTAGTAGGTACACCTCTCGCTATCTCTTCGGGGTATACAGGCGCAATGGTATATGATGTAAATAACAGTTTTTGTTTTTTTTCTAAAAAAACCTCAAAAATAATAATTTTCTTGACTATCGTTGGTATGTTTATAAACCATTTTCACATACATAAGCATACAGATTAGAGCTCTTAAACCCAATTTTATATAGGTACCGAAGTAGGCACCTACCTTTATAAAACACTAAAAGGAGTACCTAGTCTCACGCCGGCCTAACGCGGGTTGGCAGACTTCACATCGTCAAGAAAATCTCTCAAGCATGCGTTTCTTCACGATGTTTTCCTTCACCGTTTAAGTGAGCGATACTTAGAGGTCATTTCACTAGGCTATTACTGCTTAGGTATGCAACGTGTTTCAAAATTGGAACCTTACTGGTTTTGGTTGCCAAAATGCGCAAAGATAGGTTTTATTGACGGACCAATAAAATAAAAAAACTATACCCCAGATGATGGAGAGTTTCTGGTAGGTAAGTAATGGTAATCCTTCTTCGTCGCAGCGTTTTTTCATATAACAAAAACGACAACTCATAAGGGAAATAATCAAACGCTCGTCAGGAAGCACTCGCTTAGTTCCTTCCGAACTATAGATGAAAATTAGAGCTTTAGAGATAAGGATGGGTACTTATGGCAATTAGTGTCTATCGTACTCATAGCTATGAAAACGTTTATAGGAGAATCTGCAAAGAATGCGTATTTTTTTAAGAAGTTAATATGCCAGACCGCCTCATTAGTAGGTCATCATCATCATCATCATCATCAACCCATTACATTGTCCCACTGCTGGGCACGGGTCTCTTCTCAGAGCGAGAGGGAATAGGCTGTAGTCCACCACGCTAGCCTACTGCGGGTTGGCAGACTTCACACGCCGTCAAGAAAGTCTATCAAGCATCCAGGTTTCCTCACGATGTTTTCCTTCACTGTTTAAGCGCGTGATAGTTAATTATTAATACGCACATGACTTCGAAAAGTCAGAGGTGCGTGCCTTGGATTCGAACTCGAGACCTTTGACTTGGCAGTCCAATGGTCATATCACTAGGCTATCACTGCACTAGTCATATCACTAGGCTATCACTGCACTAATTCGTAGGTATACTGGTCCTAAGTGCGCCTGCTACGCTAGAGGTCTTGGGTTCGATTCCCAGATCGAGCAAACTGTTATTGAGCTACTTATTCCATGAAATTCTCAGTAACAGCTCGAACTTTTTTGTTTGTGCCCGGTTATGTGGTAGCAATTGTCTTGCCCCGTGTTAGATAGGATAGGACCTAAACTTATATTGTGGGTTTACATTAGTACACCTCTACCTAACCCTTCGGGGGAAACAGGCGTGATGGTATCTTAATATGCCAAAAACGGAAATGTAAAATATCCAACATTTATCTCTAATAAGACTAGATACCAAAAAAATTCAAATATATCGTTTCGGAAATGTGCTTAGCAGGAAGTAAATTGAGCGTGAAATGACAGCCGGGAGCAGGCAACGCCTTGCTTCACGAATTTGGGTCAATTTTCGTCAGAAGTAGGGACACGTTGCACCTACCGGAGCCCTTCCTTCCGTGTCCTATTTTTACCTTTTAACGCCGAAAACCGAAATAGGTGTTATAATAATAAATACGCACATCAACTTAAGTCGACAGGTCGTTGCGTAAAGTTACAACATGCATAATTTAGGAGGACATAAAAATATTGTTGAAGTTATTGCAGTACACGCGACATCCGCATTCTTATTTTTTTCCGTTGCAAGGTAGACTTGTTAATGGCAGTCTGCTGTTGTACTGTGTATGTTATAGGTACATTCTGTTATTCGGACGAATCTTCGAACAAAGACATATTTGGTAAAGGCTAAGGTTATAGTTGTGAAAGTTGTACCTAAGTGGGAGCGGTTACTGGTGAGAGCAGAAGCGGTAGTGTGTTTGGCAAGTGCCCCGCCATTTCTGTTTTTTTTTTCTTTTTGCTCGGCTTCTAAGGGCGGTAGCGTGATGTCAAAGAGCCTAAGATACTCTTTATAACACTAGCTATCTGCTAGTCAAAATGGAAGGACGGAGGCACATGCGGTAGACGGACCAAATCCGCACCACACTTGACGCCGGAGTCCATATCGCCATCCACATCGCCAAAGATCGCAACAAATGGAAGATCCTTGTGCAGGAGAAAATCATGAATGGAGGTCGCGACCCTCAGAAATGAGGAAACGACGCGCAGAGAGATGTGCTAGTGAAATTACCCTTAAAATCGACCCAGTCGTTTTGGAGATTAGCTCAATCAAACAGACGGACAATAGGATGATAATTAAAAAATATATTTTTAATAAGCTGTTATTTTGACATTACAACAGATACTTCAATTTAAATTTTATTCATTGTAGGTATTCATTCAAATGAATAAAATATCTATATAAATATTCTACGTGATATTCTATATCTAAGATCCTATGTCATATATGTATATCTAGGTACTTTACAACGGGTGGCGACGGCGATTCAAATTCTTTCATAGTCCACTGGAATTTCCTAAAGCTAATTTAATGATGTCACAATTTTTTTTTTTTTTGACTAGAATGTGTTATCCTCAGTCTTGCATAATGAAAATCACAAAGGTCTTAGACGGAGCACGTCATTCAAATAAACACTATTTTAGGCAGCTCTCATACACGACGGGAAACAACAAAATTACTTATAGCTACAAGGTCATTTTTAGTATATGCGAAACACTATACAAGTATCTAGTATTATTAGGTAACGAATCTATGTACAAAATTTCAAAACTGTATCTAGAAAAATGACAAAGTTATAAGCTTGTTATGTTATGGTTGTCCGTCACATTAATCCGTAGCATCGACTTTGGGTGACTGAGGTGTAGGTAGGTACTTTGTATTCGTTAGTTGTATCATAGTGCAGTCCCTCCACACAGGGCTTGTACCTTATTGCGGGAGATGTTTTATACTCAAAAATATACAAACCTTCTACGCTAGAGGTCTTGGGTTTGATTCTCGGGTCGAGCAGTTTTATTTTTGCGAGAAGATTTTTTTGTGAAATTCTCAGTAGCAGCTCGGAGTCTGGTTTTGTGCCCCGGTAATGGCAATAGGATGTCCCCATTACATGAGAATTATACCTAACCTTTCGGGGAATAAAGTCGTGTTGGCAGTATAATTATCACACTATTATCATCAATTTTATTGTTTAGGGTTTTGTCAATCATGATAATTTTTGACGCCATAACACAAACATTACATGCATAAATATTCGTGTTGTTATGGTATTTTTTTTATATCTAGGCTAAAATGGGCGCGACCATTTAGACCAATTTGTTAGACATTCACATCAAGTATTACGATCAGGGTTTGTTTGGTGACCGTCGGCATGGCAACGGGCCTCAATGCCCTATCGCATCTCGAGTCAAACGGCCTTATGTTATGTAAATTAATGGTAATGCCGAGGTCATCTGGTATAAACAGTACCTTATTTCCAATACAAAATTAGATTACGGAAAGGGTATACTATTCTAGGGGCCATTAAAAATGAAACGTAGGTAATTAATATCTGATTCGTAGAACCCTAGTATAATGATTATCTAGGTAATTAATACCTACTAATAGACGATCATAGCTTACTAATAGCTAAGTTCAATAAACCAACGAACTTTAATTAAAAAAATATTTAAGGATTTAAGAATTACTGAGAATTTTTTTAAATAAGCGTTTTTTGAAATGTCTGTGTCAGACCTTCAAATTGTTCGAAACTGACAGCATAATTCAATCAGTCTGCTTCGCTACGGGTCGCAGGTTTTATCCCTGCACGAAAAAGAACGCAATCCTAGGGATGTCAAGTTGATGTAAAACACACAAATATATAAACTACTTTATTAATATCATATCTTACAAAAATCAACTTAAATTAGTATGAATTACGTGACCCCAGTTATTCCGACCTCTGCAAACAGATAGGCACTTGATTCTATACTAAAGTACGCTTCGAACTCCCAAGCACTTATGTATACTTCTATCAACTTCTCGTCTCTGCTATGTGCGACATTCTCTGAAACAACACATGTTGTATTGTTTATGCTTAATGTATGAACAACATAGCTAAACAGACGTCATAATAAGTAAATAATGTACGTAAATAAATAATGAGACCTTTCCATTAGTTTAATTTATGACTTGCGCGGATGATAAGCTGTTGAATCGTTGATAAAGCCTGCATACCTTCCAATACCACTTGCCTTGACATTGGCATATCTAAGACCTAGGTTCGTTCTTATCAAGCCTCGGAAAAGTTTCGATTTCTGAAATACCTACCTACCTTTATTACATTACAACATTTTTTTACAATATGGACTACTGTTGAGACTTATATAATTAGGATTGAATGTCTAATTGCTTAGAAGCCAAATTGAGTGATATTTAAAACAGTATATTTGGGCTCTTTTGAAAAGTCGTGGCGAATTTCAAGTTCAGTTCCGTGTTTTTTATAATGGGATAGGGCCCTGGACTTGTGCCCTCCGCTTGTAAAGGACCCATAAAAACTTTCAAATGAATGAAAAAAGAAATGATTGTACATTTCTTTTTTTTTCTTAAAGGACCTCAAACTGTAATGTACAAGGGCCCCTGGATAGCCTTAGACAGTCTTAAACTAGTCCCGTGGCCAAAACAAAAGGGCTAGGGAAGGCCAGTGCCGTTTTAGTCGTGACCTGGCATATCCAGATGGAATTGCAGGAGTTTTTTTTTTTTAATTAGGTAACTGATTCCAGATATCTTGTACTAGCATCTATCAGTGATTAAGAAGTACCTATAAATCTGATTTAACACCTAAGTACCTGCAATGTGGGCGATTTACAAAAAAGGGGTTTTTATACCCACGGTTTGATGGTGGGTAGGTACTTTATGGCCCATCACGGAATAATACACTACATGAGAAATTAATTTAACCATGGCATGGGCACATACCGTGGTCGCGGCACGATTCGAATAGAAAAAAATTAATACCGTAAGCGTAGTAGCCAGGGTGTCAAGTGTTATTATTATACAAGATAATTAATCGGTATCATTAATCAAAAGCTGTATGTACAAAAGTTTTTTGTGACTTAATCCAGAATGAGGTCGGTGGTTAATGGTTAAAATTAACATCGCTAAACCTTAATTAAATTTGTATTATCTATATAGCTACATATACATTATAATAAACTAAAGCTTCGATCCCACGGCGCGGCGTGTGTGAGCCCGGTGCTTCTAGTAGGTTTAGAAATTGAGATTTTACTTCGTTTTAAGTGCCTTTGAATTTACCAACTCTTGATGGATGATGGATTCGATGGATTTCATAAGGTATGTATGTGGGTCTACATAATTCTTAGAAACTCAGAATTTAATTCATATTTTTTTTACTTACAGAAAATTGTTAGTGAATGCAAAATGTGCAATAATAATCACCTGTAATGATCTGTTTAAGCCTGAATTCCTTGTCCAGAGATTCATATATCTTCAAAACAGTTTGTGAGATCTTACTAACAGGCCAAGTGGAGATCACTGGATCATCTGTAGGTTGTAATTTTGCTAATGCTTCAAATTGACTATTTAAAATATGTACTGCTGTAACAAATGCATGTTTTGTTTAATAAAAATGCAATATACTTTGTTCCTTTGATCTGTTCCTGAAGATACAGGCCAGTCCTAGTTTAAGGGACAGTGACCACTTTTGTGTATGATGTTAGCAACCTTAAGTGTCTACCGTAACATAACATTTAAAGATACAAGGTACAGTCATGAGACGGGCTACCCGGGGCTATCTGATTTCCGAACGAAAATTGACCCTACCGTATTGTAATAAAGTTGAAGATTGATTGCAGTCTCGCAGGCTGGGGTACCTTGATCTGCTGGCCTCTGTGCCTACCACCTCCCTTTATACCTATGTTCACAATGTTATTAGATGACCTATGTATCATTATCTTGGCAAATAAACTATTACTATTATTACTTTCATGCAGAGATATATGAACCAGATTTTTTATAAAAGTACTTAACATACCATCTTGCAATGTGATGCTGATGTTTAGGTCTTATTATATCATATAATAAAGCACATTGCCATTAACCAGACAGAAATCTAATAACCCAATAACACTGCTCAACATGGGAATCACACCCCCTTTGATGATCAAACCCAGGAACGAGGGGAAATGTGGATTGACATTAGTATACATCTGTCTAATCCTTCAGGGAAACTAGGTGTGAGTATTGTGAGTATGGTATTTTTTCATTAGATATAAATATGTTATTTTAATATTTAAACATCTGATAAGCATCCTTATTGTATGGCTAATACAAAGAATTGTAGAATCAGTCCCTCAAATACAGTAATTTGAAAAATACTACACTGGGCTATTTTCGGCAACTCCATGACTAAGCGCGTATTTTGCATATGGGTGGGATTATGTTAGGTTAGGTTGTTTCAAACTACCCCTATTGTTATTTCACCATAATTTGTCTAATGTCT
Source organism: Subacronicta megacephala (assembly GCA_958496365.1). NCBI lineage: Eukaryota > Metazoa > Arthropoda > Insecta > Lepidoptera > Noctuidae > Subacronicta > Subacronicta megacephala. The sequence continues at coordinate 6,302,404 of OY292527.1, read as the reverse complement.
TGGTAAATTGAGTAGAGCTAAAGACATAATATTTTATAGCCTCTCTTGTGGGATACTAAAGGTACTATAAAATGTTGCTATTGTACTGAGGAGTAAAGGACTCCAAGATAAAGGAAGATAATATAAGAAGGCACTATAATTACCATCAACAATGTTTTTTAAGCCATCCAGAGTATCTAAGAGGCTGTCCATCAGTGGTTTTAACTGGCTAGGATAGTAATCATCATCACACTCGTGTAACTTCAATGCAGATATTGCTTTGCACGATCTGACGCCTTTATCTCGCATTTTCGCCCAGTCATTTAACAGTCCATGCAACTTAGTTAAGTGGGAGAACACCGTCTTTGATACACCATGCTGATCTTTATTAGGTGTGGTTATTTCTGTAATTTATGAAACGATGTAGTTAACGTGACAAAGTGTTCAAATAAAAGTGGGAGTACATATTGAATATAATATTACCCCTAGGTATGAATCTGTGAGTGGACTCCGACTTCGTTGGTGTCTTTGACATTATGTTAATATAATTCTGTTAAGAAATAGCATAATGTGTACTGTCCAAAGATATAAAACGTAAACATAACCTAAAAAGTCAGAAGGTCAGGACAACAGCAAACAAAAACTCATCTTTTTTTATTTTGACACTTGCTTGGCACTTGACAGTAATCGTCATATTTTTGTAATATTTTAGGCATGGCTTCGGAGGCCTTTGTGCCATGTTACTAACACAACACATTGAAAAGTCAAGAATAGATTTAACGTAAAAACAAAATAGACCCAAAGACGAATTATTACATTTCCATTAATGACAAAATGTTTTAGTTGTTTTAAGAAACTTAGGATTTTATAAAATCATAATTAAATCAATCAATCGCTAAAATAATAATATTGGGCGTAACTAGGCGTCGAAGTATTCCTTGGCATAGCTGTCGTCTGGCATCGTGCCAAGAAGACTGGCAGCATTGCCACGTTTAATGGCAATGCTTGTACGCTCCCTTAGATATAAGCCAGCCCTGATAACGCGATGCATAGAATTTCCGTGTAGACAATTCTATTCAATTTTTTATTGGTTTTTCGGTAATTATCATCATCACCATCATCATCAACCCATTACATTGTCCCACTGCTGGACACGGGTCTTCTCTCAGAACGAGAGGGATTAGGCTATAGTCCACCACGCTAGCCTACTGCGGGTTGGTAGACTTCACGGTAATTATATTTGGTATAAATTTTATTTTTTGGCCGTATCCTCTATATTACACCAAAATCTTCTTTGATAAGCACTTTTAAGCAAAAAGTTTAATATTCAATCATGAATAGGTAAGTCTTAGTTATTGTTGATGTTGCACTTTCTACTGTTTGTCGGTTAGGTACCGACATTTGTTATAGCAGAACAATTTTCAAAAAACTAAGAAAACATTGAATTTAGCGCCCCATGCTGAACGTTTTGTGCAATCCGGCCGCACTCCTGCAACATAACAGGTCATCAAAGAGACTTAATAGTACTAGTGTATTAAATGTATTTGCAGGCCATGATATCCGAGTTAATTATTGAGGTTATTAACTAACATTATTCTGAGCCTCTAATGTTTAAAACGTTCGTTCAAAATTGAAGTAAAAACTACAAACTATTAAATTTTAATACAAACGTAGTATTCATTAGTCTGTGACAGTTTATGCCAGCACAAAGGCCTTTGCCATGCTAAAAATATTACAAAAAAAACTCAAAGCAGGACATTGACTTCCACTCAGACTAATAATCCCTCAGACTAATAATCCTAGGATTATTAGTCTGAGAATAATCCTTTAGTCTGAGGACTTCCACCTTCCACCTTTTTTGTACTGTCATTATTGTCAACAGTGTCAATAAGACAGTTGACAGTCAGATTCTGTCAATAGTTTGTTTCAAGTTTTCAACTGAACTGCCTGTCCCTCAGACTATTGTAATTAACCTGGCCTGTCCAGTCTGTCATGAAATGTGAGCATTTGAGTTATTGGAAATCAGCGGCAGAGCAAGATATTTTCCTGGTTTGGAAATAAAAGTAAATTCTGCCTTAAAAATAAATGACATTACTTCTAAATTAGGTATTTTTTGAATACCCATTGACAAGTACGTATATCATCATCATATCACCGTCCACTGCTGAACGTAGGCCTCCCCCAAAGAGTGCCAACCATCCCGCCGCTGCCAGCCAAGTACGTATACCCATTGTTAATACTTATTTAAACTTGTACAAGCGTTTTCTGATAGTCTTGGTATATTTTATGTGAATATCATGCTGATCTTGTACCGTCCGCGTCATGTGACGGGGCGATTATAAGGGTTGAGCTACACCATTACTGATGTTAGTATACTCGTCGTCAGGATAGGTCATCATATAGCTGTTATGACTCTTTCTTCTAAAGGCCTGTTCAGATCTTTCCCCTCGCCCTTCATTGTAAAGCTCCCACGATAATCTATTTACAGAAATAAGTAGGTATCATCTTTCAATAGTTGGAATAGAAAACCAATACTTTAGTAGTTTCAGGATTGTTTGGGGAATAAAGAAGATTGATTATATTTCATAATGGCTGGGCCCATACAAGATGTTGTTGAAGAGGATGCCGCAGATTTACAATTTCCAAAAGGTGAGACATCATTATTTTATATTCATAATTTATTACAAACCTTATGATATGTACATTACATACAAGGTTTTGAAGCAGTTGAAGTAATTTTTTGATACACTTACATAGTTAATTGAAATATTACATACCATTTAATTCAATCACAGGCAACTAGAACATACTTACTGGCATTAGTATTGGTATGAAATAATTATTTACTTACTTTACACTTCTTATTCTATTTCAGAATTTGAAAATGCAGAAACATTATTAATATCTGAAGTTGACATGTTGTTGGAGCATAGAAAAGCACAGAATGAATCTGCTGAAGAGGAACAAGAATTTTCAGATGTTTTTATGAAGACCCTTACATACACCAACATGTTCAAGAAATTTAAAAATAAAGAAACTATAGCTGCTGTTAGAAAGTAAGTAATAAAAATGTACATTTTATTTTTAAGATTAAATGATTTAACATTAATTTCTAAAACAACCAATAAGTATGATTTCTATGTAGGAACTTTTATAAAATAAAGCCTTTTTATCCAACTTTATTAGAACTATAAATTTTAGTTTCAATTGTTTATTTCAGTCTACTTCAATCCAAAAAACTACACAAATTTGAAGTGGCAAGTTTAGCTAACCTTTGCCCAGAGACCCCAGAAGAAGCTAAAGCTTTAATACCATCACTGGAAGGACGATTTGAAGATGAAGAACTTAGGATATTGTTGGATGATATACAAACTAAAAGAAGTTTACAATACTAGTGAAATAAAAATAGTATTTCTTTGATTTTGAAATACTTTATAAAGTCTAAGACTGAATTTTAATACAATTTCAGTTTGTCATATTGTTTTGTTTTTCTGTAACTAAAAAGCAACATGAAACATGTTTCCATAAAAATAAATATATATATAAAACTCATTAAACTATTTCTTGAGGGGTATAGGCATACAGATAATAATAATCTTCATTAGTAACTCAATCATTGTCTTGAGAAAAAATTTCGTCATCTTACAAAATAATACTATCACAAACATACAGTTTGTTCGAAATAAGTAAGCCGATCGGAAGTTGTCTGCAAGTCACTGCGCAGTAGTCATTTTTACGACCAAATCAGTAGCGCGCATGCGTGGTAATGGCGCGAGGGGCGGGGTCAGCGCCGCTTCGCTGTTTCACTCAATCCTTAGTGTTTGATGCATAATTCTGTCTCGCTCCCCCAGTGCAAGTACACAGTCAGTGCCAAAAGTGCTACGCGTTGTTTTTATTTTGACGTTATTGTTGTTTAGTTTTTGGTTATTGTTTTTGTTATTTCTCAATGTTATTGTATCATTGTGGTTTGTCCTTGCTTCTTTTTGCGGAATAATGCCTAAATGCAACATTGTTTTGCAAATCTGTGACCTATTTAAAATTTAAATGACAATTTAATGATTTTCTGAAAATTCATGTATGGATTTTATCAATAAAGCAATCCAGCAATATTACACGTAATGTAAACAAACTATTTATCTTATTTAAGAAATTATTTGAATACGTTTCCGAACGCTAACACTTTATTACGCGACTGTAACTGCGCGGCCCTAGAAAATGGCTAACTTCCGATCGGCTTACTTATTTCGAACAAACTGTACCTAGCAGTGATCACTACTGTGGAACTCGGATTGATCAGCAGACCAAGTGCCAAAAAGTGGAGCTAGATTAAACATATGGTTGGAGTCAAGCAGGCAATGGATTGGAATCTCCATATAAAGCGTGGTAGTCCCAAAAAAACGTGGCGACGCACTTGCATCTTTATATTATGAGGCACTTAAGTGTAGAAATAATTTCAAACTCCTGATAAATTAATCTTTATGGTTCAGTCATCAGATGTCCATAGGAAAGGCATAAAATGAAAGATGATAGTTTAAATCAGTCTGTATATTGGATATGTCTGCAATACAGCAAGATACATTACAGTGAAAACAGATAAGTGATAAAATATTGGAAACAAAAATAGTAATTAGAATTTCTTCTCTGAAACAAAACTATAATAAACCATTCTTATTATTACTTAAAAGTAGATACTATTAATATTGATGTTAATTAATGCCTCTAACTAAACAAGCCCTTTGTTGAACATTACTTGTAAAAAAACTAAAGGATTTTTTTTTATCAATAAATCTCAACAATTTTAGATAACTTAAAACTCAACAATCCTTTGATAATTTTTCTTAATTTCTAATTTTGTTGCCTAAACATTATTTTTTAACAAAATGCCGAACAAAAGGCTTGCTTGTATTATAAACTTATCTCAATGGGCACTTTTGGTTTAGTTTAAATGTTAGTATTTAATCTAATATTGTATTAATAAAAATTACAAACTTATCGTTCGTCTAAAAGCATACTTTAAAATAATATTAACCATCTATAAAAGAACTATAAAATCTAAGGTCCTAGCCAAGTTACTTTTATGGTACACTCACCCTCCTCCTACCCTGAACATATAAAAATATCTTTATGTACTTTTTTAAGCTCATAAATAAAGATGTCCTTCAGAATACTCTCATATTAAGTTGGGATTATTGTGGTGACAATTCAAACATCTTTATTTAGGAACTTCTGTCCACACCAGTGGTTTACTTTAAATTAAACAGTAAGGGGACCTTTTTATAGCACACATTTATTAACAGCTAATAATTTTTCGGGTCCTTCACTAAAACTTACTAAACCTTAAATTAGGTAACGATATTGGGAGAGGCTTATATAAATCCTAAATTACAACCTGGACCTGTGACATATGTCTATTATTAGTAAAGCATAATATTGTTTTGGATTCCAAGTGTGGGGAGTCTAGAAGCGACATGGAAGCTGTTAGGAAGCAATGCAAACATAATCATAAAGCTTACTTTGCAGAAATGTGGTTCCACAACAATGACCAAGCAACTGAAAATGTGGACCCATGAAGGTATGAGGAGTACAACAACAAATGGTATATACATATTACCATCAAAATTTCTATCGTTAATTGTTTGCTTGTATATTTATTCGAAATTACAGCTACACATATTGCACTTATTTCAGAAACATTTTACACAGAAATCCGGATTTTAAATATTGGCTCGGCTCTTCTTCCATGTTAATGATTTTGCACAAAATTTATTACTATTTAAAATTTCAAATTATTATACAGTAACGACTGAGTGGTTTTTTATACAACATAATTATATAATCTTAAAATACACACAATCGTTATGTAAGTTACAAGTGATGAAAATACTTTTTGTACACTTCCAAAATGCTTTCCTGCATAGCATCAGATACTGGTTCTGTTTGTCATATTCGCAGTCAATTCGAAAATGATTTCTGCCGTCAGTGCGTTTGCTTACACAATATAATCACATCCCAAACACCTACTCCTTTGTCACAAGTCGGTTAAGTCTGTACACACTTATAGTCACTATGCAGCACCTTCGATAATTCTTCACAACTTATGGATACTGTTCATTTTGTGCAACATGTTACATGGTTACAGCAGCACTAGTACATACCAGTATCGAAAGTTGTCAAGCCACGATCAATATTCAGATTCGACCGTTTCTCTTACATTATCACATTTGTTTACTGAATAACCAATATAATCAATAGGTACTAATTTACATCAGCAACTGGAAATATTATAATCACTAAGTTACATTTCAAATTCGGCGTTTATCATAAGTGTGGCTCCTATTAAAATTTGTTTGAGCAATGATAAGATTTAAAATACTATTTATTCCAAAGGTGAGCCATCCAAAATATATATTTGCCGTCGAATATTAAAAAGATTTAAAAATAATTGCGTATGTCCAAAAGCAGATCTATCTATGTTTATGTGTAAGTTGTCAACATACTACATTATCAGTCTCGATGATAAAAATGCATTTTGGCCAAAATGAGAAATCCAACAAGTGCGGTCCAAACTTTCTTAAACGAATGTTACACATACATATGCCTATTGTACCTGATACAGATACTGACGAAATGCATCAAAGAATAAGTTTCAAAAACAAAGTAGGTACTACAGGATTAAAAGATATTAATTGAAGAACAAATGAAAAGCTTGTCCATAATAGGCACTTTATAGTACACTACACTACATAACAAATAAAGTCAAGTTACCTGTATCAAAGTAGAAGTAAAGTTTAAAAATTCAGTCTATTTTCTTACTTACATTTTCTTTTATCAAATCCCACAAGTTAAAGCTCTTTTGCATTAGAAAATCGTTCTAGCAACCAATATATTCATAACCACAAATAAGAAGATCTGGCTGATTCAGAATTTTGGTCCGAAGTAATAATTTATCCTCAGTTAAATTTAAAGAAAATGATGTATGTTGAAAAATTTAAAATGACTTATTATACTATAACACTATACAATTCTATGCTTGCAACATGTAGTGTTATGTACATAATTTTAAAATAATACATAAAATGAGATCAAATATATATCCAGTCATGTAATCAAATAAAGCAGTGAGTGCTACAAAATCTAAATAAACACTTTAGAAAAATAGCTCCCTCATTACCTAATATATTTATTAAAATAATATCAGGGCGAACTAACACAATCTAGGTACTCGTATTTATTTAGTATGTAATATTTTTGCCATATACGTTTGGCTTCGTTAGTGAAACTAATGCGATTAAATTACTTTGGTTGCTCTGTTTGTCAAAGAAGATAATTTATGCAAAATAATTGCAAGTCTAAAACGGTTCACATTGGGACACTCCTATTCCTTACTGTCACTTGTTTGATGGAAATTGGCAAACTTTCAATACTTCTTGTATTAAAGGACTTCGTTATTTCCTCACAATTAATTAAATATTGTTCATTATTGTCACAAAATATTAAAGACGTGTAATATTTATAGGTCTATAAAACTTTGGATGCCACTAACACGTTTTAAATTTCTGTAATAAAGTAATTACTTGCAGCATTTATGCAGTGCTATTGGAAACTACGCTATTTTGTTATCGCACAAATAAATCACTGGCTCCACAACTTGAACTTACATTACTGCTACATAATGACGAGTGATTATTTGGTACGTCACAAAACTCAATAGCTGGGTCAACTAACGGGAAATTGAAAATAATTATATATTTTCAACTCCAACAAAAATAGGACGTTTTACAAGGGTTAGATGAACGTAACGTTAGTACAGTGACAAGTATGGTGGACAAGGAACCCTCTAGTCCTAGTAGTGTAAGCACATTAGTGTTGGTGCTGATTTGTTGGGAGGCTTCCAACGCGAAGTTATGTTGGTCGCGAGTGTAAGTCAGTGGGAGGTGGAAGCGGGCGGGGACGGGGGCGGCGCGGGCTGCAGCGGCTGGAACGCAGAGCCCAGCGACGGCCGCAGCGTGAAGCCAGGCATCGTCGGCTTCATCACAGATACTGATTCTGCGAATGCGCCATCACCTGCTTTCAGGTTCACCTTTAACATAAACATTATTTAAGGGTATTACATCGCTCAAATCCCAAAAACCCCCCAGGTTTAAAGAAGTTTCTAGATAAATCCTTATGTGCCTTTGCCATATAAAAAATATATGTTATACTTAAGGTCATCACAAATAAATTGTATTGTTTAATTTTTTCATAAAATTGCCCCATTTTTTTTAAATAAATCCAAGAAAATAGTCCTTTTCCAAACTAAATTGCATTTTGTCTCTTTAACCGCTTAATAGTTTGTCATAAATGTTATACCAAAAAATTTGTAATGACACACTTAACAACTTGTATTGTTTAATTTTTCCTATTTCTTTGAATATTTTTAAATAATAAAGAAAAACCAGAAACTTCACTAGCGCCCCCCGTGAAGCACCCCCGCAATGCCCGTGATGAATACTCAAGACGCGAATATCAGTGTCTCGACGACTCTTGCGACGGGTGGGCTGTACGTGCGTTATTGTTTGCAAATAAATTACAAAAGTGATGACTTTTGAATGATTTTTGAATTAAGCAATATCGTAAATAGTACAAATATAAATATTACGTAGAAATTAAGTTTGTAAATATATTTAAAGTAGTTTATAATTTTGTTTTTGTTCTTGATCATTATCATAGACTAACAATAGTGTAATGAAATCTACGGGCGCACTCCTTTGTCTGGCTCTAAATGCCGACAATCTTTTTTAATCATTTTAATTCAATTATACATAATAATCATGTTATCCAAAGTTTGAATGAACCTCGGAGTACCTAAGTAGGTACCGACTGAGATACTAGTTTATCTGACCTCGTAAGTAAGCTGACCTTTTATTGTATGAAAGTCTATATAATGCGAGCTCAGCTTATATGTATAACAAGCTATACCTACATCACCAGTACAAACTGACCGCTTATTGTACGGACAGTCTATACAATGCGAGGTCAGCTTATACTGGATACCTAGGTTTAACACATAAACACATACCATCACGCCTGTATTCCCCGAAGGGTTAGGCAGAGGTGTACTTAATGTACACCCACAGTTCGGCGGTATGTTTAGGTCCCATGTAATAGGGGGCGAGCCTATTGCCATTCACCGGGCACAAATCCAGACTATGAGCTGCTACTGAGAATTTCATAGAAAAACTAGGTTTAACAAGCTATACATAATCACCAGTACAAGCTGACCCTTTATTGTACGGAAAGTCTTTACAATGCGAGATCAGGTCAATAGGAGTTGCGTATTTTCATGTCACCAAAAGTCGTTATTCCCCTCTTTATCGAGACGTATTTCAAAATCCACGATGGCGCACATCATTTAAATAAATTAATATGGGTGTCAATTTCGAGGTATCTTGGGGTACTGATGATGAAAATGGCATTGATTTTGTAATCCAAGATGGCGGACATTATTTTTCTTTATAAATTGATATGGGTGTCAATTTCAAGGTTTATCGGGATGCTTATTATGAAAATGACATTAATTTTGAAATCCAAGATGGCGGACATTATTTTTCTTTATAAATTGATATGGGTGTCAATTCCAAGGTTTATTGGGATTCTCATTACGAAAATGACATAATTTTGAAATCCAAGATGGCGGACATTATTTTTCTTTATAAATTGATATGGGTGTCAATTTCAAGGTTTATCGGGATGCTAATTACGAAAATGACATTAATTTTGAAATCCAAGATGGCGGACATTATTTTCTTTATAAATTGATATGGGTGTCATTTTCAAGATTTATCGGGATGCTAATTACGAAAATGATTTTAATTTTGAAATCCAAGATGGCGGACATTATTTTCTTTATAAATTGATAAGTACCTATGGGTGTCAATTTCAAGGTTTAACGGGATGCTAATTACGAAAATGACATCAATTTTAAAATCCAAGATAGCTAACATTATTTTACTAAATATTGATATGGGTGTCAATTTCAAGGATTATCGGGATGCTAATTACGAAAACGATATTAATTTTGGAATCCAAGATGGTGGACATTATTTTTCTAAATACCTACTTAAATTGATATGGTTGTCAATTTCAAGGTTTATCGCAATGCTAATTACGAAAATGATATTAATTTTAGATATATTTCAAGGCGGACATTATCTTAATTAGCATCCTGATAAACCTTGAAATTAACACCCATATCAATTTATTTAGAAAAATAATGTCCGCTATCTTGGATTTCAAAATTAATGTCATTTTCGTAATTAACATCCCGATAAACCTTAAAATTGACACCCATATCAATTTATAAATAAAATAATGTCCGCCATCTTGGATTTCAAAATTAATGTCATTTTCGTAATTAGCATCCCGATAAACCTTGAAATTAACACCCATATCAATTTATAAATAAAATAATGTCCGCCATCTTGAATTTCAAAATTAATGTCATTTTCGTAATTAGCATCCTGATAAACCTTGAAATTGACACCAATATCAATTTAATAAGAAAAATAATGTCAGCCATCTTGGATTTCAAAATTAATGTCATTTTCATAATTAGCATCCCAATAAACCTTGAAATTGACACCCATATTCAATTAGATGAATGTTGAAAGCCAGCTCATCCTAGCTATCTCCGTTTCTGAGAACCTATAAGCACTCACTTGATCATCATCAGACCCTCAGAATGTATCATGTAGTAGCACCCACACTCAATTAGATGAATTTTGAAAGCCAGCTCATCCTAGCTATCTCCGTTTCCGAGAACCTATAAGCACTTACCTGATCATCATCAGACCCTCAGAATATATCATAATTATAGTGGCACCCGTATTCAATTATATGTAAATATAAATAAATGTTTTAAGCCAGGTCACCCTAGTTAGTTTCATTAGGTACTAAAGTAGTATGTAGAAAGGTGTAGGTATCTCTTATTTTAAAATTATCAAGAATTACCTATAATAATTATAGATGTAGGTAACTCGTACAAGACTTTTATCTAGAGGAACAAAATGTCTTAAATCTTTCAGAGAACGAATAAAATAGGTAAATACGATGACGACACTGCGACATATCTGTATTCTTGCTTAATCTTCAGTTCCTTTTATTGAGTACGATCAAATGTCGATAGATGGCGCTGAAGTAACAAATACTAGCACAAAAACCCGAATCCTCAAGGTCATTCAGCAATGTAATACCCTTAAATTAACTATTTATAGGAATGCGGTATTATTTTGTAAGTTATATTGTTTTGGAATTATTGTAAGCTTTAAACAGTAGGCGTATAGGATGATAATGATATTGAACGGGAGCGAAGGGCGCTGTCTGTTCGTGCTAAAATGATAGCTCGCAGGTTTGCACGATGTTCGGGTGAAGTCAGTCGCATTATTCCGTGCATATTGTACTTAATTCTACGCGTGTAGCCTGTGGGTTCATTTTACACAAAAAGCATACAGCGCCCTTCGAGTTCAATATAACAATGCGTTTAGGGTGCTGATGAGATTGCCGCGTTTCTGTAGTGCTTCAGGGATGTTTGCAGAAGCCCGCGTAGATTGTTTTTATTCAGCAATGCGTAAAAGATGCTCATCCCTGGTACGAAGGGTGCGAAGCAGCACCAGCAGCATTCTTTAAACTATTGTCCAGCCGACTGGATTGCGCGATAGTGAATCGGTGCTGCAGACTTTCTGCTGGAGTTGCAATATAGTGTATATATGTAGGTTGTTTTTGTTATTTGTATTTTATGTAGTTTACTTACGTTTATAAGTAAAATTGTTACTAACACAACTAATGCAAAAAAGGCCATTTTACCTTTTCACAACCATCTGGAGGTTCGCGTGCTAAGAAGCGATTTATTTGTGGCGATGTGCCCAATTTGGACCCGTCTAGATCTGGAGAAGAACAAACACTGCCACCTGGAATATATAAAATATTTTGTACAACAGTATTTCTTTATATCTTCAATTAATATAAAAAAAAACACTGTTTTAAAAAGCAAATTCAAGAAAATCAATTAGCTACTTTTAGTATTTTCTCTCTACTACTATTTAGTCGTCTACAATACTGATAACCTATAGAAGCAAATAAGCAAAGAACATTATAAATCATTACATGCTTTTGGGACTCTCAAATCATTCTGGTGTTGTGCATATCAACTATTAATTGCTAGGGTTTGTCTAAAAGCTATAGTTAGTTATAGACCTGTGGCCAACAGCTCTGCAGACCCACCGCTGGAGAGAGATCCCCGGGACGGTGGATCTATGCCCACAATGTTATTACTTAGATATATTGTATATCCTCATATTTTAGCACAAACATATTCAACCAAATAAACAGGTATAGAATAGGGAACATCTTGGTAAAATACTCAGTAGAGTTCACACAATAGTAGAATCAATTTTGATTAAAATATAAAAACAGTTATGACCTCTATTATCTTTTTAAAACAAACATCATATTGAAGAAACAGATAGTTCTATAATGTCAAATTCTAAAATAATTATCGAAAGTATAAGTATGAGATTATGTACCTGATGAATGAGCAGTGTGACACAAATCATGCGGGGTCTGTGTGTTGACGGAACGCCTAAGTAGCTCTGCAAGAGGTGCTCGGTGTCCTTCCGGTGTAACCTGCAATGTTACATTTCAATGTTAATACTGATCTATACAATTAACTTTTTTTTTGCATTTTGTAGTATCTAGTATCCAAAATCATTACAGCTTTTTTTCTTTCTTCACTTATAGAAAGGCAATATATGTAGTAAATACTTCTTCTGCAATCCACAGAAGTAGCAGTCACACACAAAAGAAATTAATAAAATAGACTGCTAATATAATTTTCAATACACATTTATGTTTGCATTTATGTATCGTCAAGTTGATGGCAGGAAAAAATTTAAAGCATTTTCAAAGTACATTTGATCTTATTATAAAGTACTGCTACACTGTTCTCAATTTCTTTGTGTTATACATAATAGTAATGTTTTCAACCCATAGCATTTTTAGGTTCACCAATAATGTAGGATATAACAAGATCTTAACAGTCCACATAGTTTCTTCAGATGTTTTTGGCTATATCTTTAGCTTTTAAGCTATGTCTAGCTTTTCTTCTTTAACTTTATATTATAGCTTTTCACATCATATTTTGCATTTAACAAAGTTCTAAAATGATAGCTTGCAGGTTTGCACGATGTTCGGGTGAAGTCAGTCGCATTATTCCGTGCATATTGTACTTCATTCTACGCGTGTAGCCTGTGGGTTCATTTTCTATTTAGAAGGTGTGGTTAAAATAATTGAAGTGACAGCTGCAATTATATAAAATTCATTGCACACAGAATACATTATACATTGAAATACATACTTTATCCCTTAGCCGGTCTAGATGCGGAGTTTGTGTGCCACTGGCTGGGTACAGCACAAGTCTTTCTATTTCTTGATTGAGACCTTCCACTGAAGAACGAGCTGCTCTCAAGGGGACACTGCCACCACCAAAACGCGACCCTGTCAAATACAATAGTTCATAGAGCTATCTCAATCACAGGTTGAACTTAATGAAAGCTGTATTCTTTGAATGTAAGGATGGTGTTTGACTAGCAAGTGGTGCCTTTTCAGTACCATACTCCCAATTCTTTTGTTTATATAATATAATAATATTAAACATTTAATTACAAATGGATGCTTACAAAGTGCAGTGCTCATAGAATGACTTGAGTAGTCTCCAGATGCAGAAGGTTTGTGAGGTCTTTGGAGACGGCTACGCAGGAAGCGGTCAAGTTTGTCATCATCAGAGCTCCGAGAGGAGCGACCAGATGTTCCACCTCCATCATCAGTCTGTACAAATAATATTACATTAATATTTTTTTTATATTATTCATGCTGCATACGTTTGCAATTTGTTAAAGCTGACATGCATTTCAGCAGCTGCTGCATCAGATGATAGTATATGTATCAGTGTGACTATGACCATCATATAGCTTGACCTCTTTGTGTAGGCAAAATCATAGAAAAAAGAAGTCATCACTGTTGGTTTCTGATCTATGGGAGCAAAGCAGCAGGCAAAACCAAGTATTTTTGATAAGTATTTCTGAGTAAATAACACACAAATAAAGTAAATGGGGTGTGTCCAACTACTGATAATTTTTATGTAATAATAACATACTTGTGTGGACTTATCAACTTGCAACTGGCCAGCATGCAGATAGTAGTCTCTGGACCACTGCCCTTTGTGATACAGAGTGTCCAGGGAAGCTGTGCGCCTTATCACACTGGCACCAAACCTGCCTTTGCCTAGAAAGATATACAACAATACATGTTAAGCAAATAATTTAGAATCAATAAAAGAAACATCCAAATACATTTTGTAACTCTACATAGCAATTTATTTATAATAGTATCAATTAAAATTCTATGATATAATATTATTATAGATTAAGTATTTTTATTTCAACCAAAAAGTTTGCAAATCATTGTTGTACATTTTCATAAAATTACTAATATGTTCATTGTTTGCCTTATTTGTTGTATTATTTTATACTGATAGCTATTTTTTTTAATTGCTAAAATTAAATACCAATGTCCGCACATGATTTCCAAATAAATGGGACTAAAATAGTCAGCCTAAATGTACACATAATAATAATCTAATGTATAGAATGAAATCGATCGAAAAGTACAATTACCTTTGTAATTTACAGCGCCAGGGCTTCGCTGTCCTGACAGGGCGTGATCTGGCGATATGCGCCTCCACGCGTTAGTGGGGGAGAGAGTCGGGCTATTACTAGCGTTCTTCTTCAGTCCGCCACTCTGCTTCATCACCGACGACACCGGCAACGTCGCCCGCATCGGGCCCTGCTTGCCCACCGGGCAGTCCGACTGCTTCCTCACGCGACCCGACATCCTCACTTCCTTACACACTTCAATACCTTTTAAGCACCCCTATTTCTTCATGTAACAAAACTTCACTATCACTGCGCGAGAAAAATAACTATTTCATTTTCCGACGCCGAACCAAGCTCTTTGTAAAGGGAATAATCTTAGGGGGACAGTAAACCAGGCCCCGTTGTTACTGTGACTGTTCTAATTATGCAATACGTTAATCTACACTTTCGTAAATGTAATGGTATTTAAAAACGGGTGGATCTAATAATCAACTAGCACTTATTACATAAAAACAAAATTACAAAGCGAACAAGTCACATTTTTTCTGCACAATGGATGAATGAATGAAGCTGACAGATGACAAGGGACATCGCGCCATTCCTTTTTTCATATTACAATTTTTTAATTACCCTAATATAAACACGCACAAGTTACATCATTTCAAACGTAAGTGAATTATAACTGAAATACCACTAAATTCTTTATTACCTACGACAGTAATTCCACTTATTCGATAGCATTGCAATTAACAGCTGATTATTCCGCCATGTCAACTAACTTTTAGTTGTCTTGTCTATGCTCGTTGTAGGAGATTCCTTTATCCCTGTTACACGAAATAAAAATAGTCATGTTTTTTTTTTGGGATATTAATTTGTAGTCACCCGCAATCATTTCAATGGCTTGTAATTTATCAGGTTATTTGTAGTTATGTTTATTATTTATTTAATGACCATAATTTTGTAGTAACACAAAACATAGGATATCCATGACGCATTATTATTTTTATGGATACCCTAGGTTTCCACCGCTTTATATTTTTTAAATTATGAGAATAATTTTATTCACTATTGGAAAATGAAGCCGCAGCGAGGATTATCATAATCAATACATTATCATGTTAATATTTATTATTATACACCCCAGGCTAAACAAATGCCAGTTTAAGCTGATTCCGCATTGTATAGGTTTTCCATATTATAATAAGAGCCCAGCGTTAACTGGATAGGTGTATGGCACGTGTACTCACGGCTGCAGATCAAGCTATACAAAACCAGTTGAGACTGCACTCCCATTGTAAAGATTTTCCGTAAAATTCAAGGCCAGCCTATACTAGATTTGTATAGCATGATCTGTAGCCATGCGTACCATACCAAATTAATTTATAAGATTTAGTGTAGTGTAAACAATTTTGTCAAATACATCCATTCCATATGATAACAAAAAAACTACTACAGTAACTTTATTTTACGTTAGCAACTTGTTAGACATGACAACGTAGTATGGAGTGTAGAAAGAAAGGAGGACCGTCTTACAGTTTGTTCGAAATAAGTAAGCCGATCGGAAGTTATCTGCAAGTGGTTTCGAAGTGGTAAATTTTAATAGAAAGAGTCAGTGTACAGATAATTAGAGTCGTTTAAGTTTCACATTTCAAATTATTTTGCTAATTAAGCGGCGGTAGCCTAATGGCTAGGGCGTCGGACTTGCGATCATGTGGTTGCCGGTTCGAAACTCACCCATTGCACTACCGACGTGAACCCACTCGTAATACAAGCATTTAGCTTAGTACGAGGGGTTAACAAGATTACTAGTAATGTGAGACCCACATTGCTAGTAAGCTTTTATTAAAAAAAAAAAAAAAAAAAAATTCGATATTTATGTATTGAAACACATATTTAAACGATTTTATCACCGCGATAGTTCGGAACGGCTGACTTCCGATCGGCTTACTTATTTCGAACAAACTGTATATGGGGGATTAGTCGAAAAAGTGTCCACTTGTATACAGCAAATTATGGCTCGAAAACTCACCGAACTAGCGCTAGTGTAGCAAGTGGAAATGTTATGAATGTAGCAGCAGAGTGAAGTGTGCTGAGTTGAAAAATTGTTTTTTATGCAATTTCGTTGATAAATTTTTGTTATTTTAATGATTTTATTGTTGTTAATACAAAAAAAAAACAAATATAGACGCAATGGGAAAACTTTGTTCAGTGAAAAGTTGTCAAAGTGGACGAAAATTGAAAAGTAAAGGAATTGATACGTCTCAACCAAGATCTTTTTTTCGACCAACAGTATGTATAATCAATTTTTATTAACTATTTAAATTTTCTTTCCTTTTTTAATTTAGTAACCTACTCTAATAATTTGTGGCGCTGTTTTTAAAATTCTTCCACTTGCTACTACAGCGCCACCTTAATTTGCTCCCTTTCAATGGACACTTTTTAATACACTGAGATGGTCCTCCTTTCTTTCTACACTCCATACAACGTAGACAGAGAATCCAATAGACAAACTGCCATCTTCTGTCGCATTCACACAAGAAAAAGAACAACTTACGACGATATCGTGTAAAGAAATGAAATAGGACGATGAGATTTTTTGTTTCACTGAGCTTGCCGTGCTTTTTCAAAGTCAGCATACTACTTTGCTAAGCAAAGTATGACAGCTGACGTGCAGCTAGCTATCTCTTTCTATGACACGCTTTGCCGGTGTCTATTGGATTCTCTGTCTACGCATGACAAGGACTCACGATTATGTTAAGGCCTCTGAAGTCATGTTATGGAGGGTAGAAAGTAAGGAGGACCATCTCAGAGTATTAAAAAGTGTCCATTGAAAGGGAGCAAATTAAGGTGGCGCTATAGTAGGAAGTGGAAGAATTTTAAAAAAATATTTATTTTTATTTCAGGAGTTTCATAGGTTATTATTTACTAAATTACAGTTTAGTTTGAGATTTTAAATACTGCATATTTCTTAACTACAGAAGTCAAGAGAAATGTTAAATTTTTCAACTCAGCACACTTCACTCTGCTTATAACTGCTACATTCATATCATTTCCACTTGCTACACTAGCGCTAGTTCGGTGAGTGTTCGAACAATAATTTGCTGTATACAAGTGGACACTTTTTCGACTAATCTCCCATACAAGATGGTCCTCCTTACTTTCTACCCTCCATAAGTCATGTCAAAAATATTACAAAAAAAAATACAAGGACACACCTATTGGTCCACAGACAAATAATAAATAATTAGTCTGTGCGTACACCTACTAAAGTACTAATAAGTCATATGCTGTAGGTACAGTCGCCAGCACATCAGCTAACTGATGAATTTCTCCAAATGATTTTATACTTTATAATATGGATGATTAAGTTGAAAATCAACTGAGAAAATCTGTCATTTTGTAGTAACTTGATGTGCTGGCCACCGTACTTTTAGTAAGTACTTGCAGAAGCTCTTGCACATAGTGCAAAAACATAGTCTGCAAAACCGGTGGGTTGTAACATCGACAAGTCTGAAAAACTGGGGAAAGGAACGTTTCACGCAATTCATTTGATGAAGAAAATACGAGACAGAAAGTTCAAGAAATATATTAATAATTATCTAATTATTTTTATTATGCTAAATTATAGACTGAAAATAGTAATTTATCACAATATAAAGGATGGTACAAACTTTAATTGAAATCACCAATTAAATCACTCGAAGTAACATCGATTAGATTACGAACAAAATTTAAATTTGACAAAATATAAACTATATAGAATAAATCATAGAATAGAATACATCACTGCAACTGATATGTGTCGAAATTACAATCACTAAGATTTACAATATTAAAAAAATTGAAAAGTAAATAATAATATTCTACAATTAATAACACTGTTTTCACTTGACACAAAACACGGAAACCCATTAATCGAGCGCCCTTACATGTATAGTATTGCCTTCAATACGAAATCTACTAGCTAAAATAACCTACATTACATACTAGCTTGTCTAGTAAAATATACAAAACTTATTTATAAGGTGTCTTCTACTCGTTACTGGTCGGGTTTTGAGCAATATTCTGCTTCTGTTGGGAAATCCAAGCTTGGATTCTTTCTTTAAGTTCAGTATTGGACTTCACTTGATCCATTGATAATGGCGAACGGTTGAACGGATCCGATTGATCGCTCAAAAGATGTCTGAAACAATAAAAAAATAAAACAATAGGACTAGTACTTTCATGCGCGAATGTACCCACGCGCAAACACACTCCCTCGACTTCCTTCCAGTATTCTTTTTACGTTGCGCAACCTATATCATTACGTCAAGCAAAGCATTAAAATAAACACGTAAAAGTTTGTTCCTTGCGGTGCCCAAAAAATTGAAATCAGTATCACTACTTATATAAATATGGTGTTGCAAAGACGAAAATATGTGATTGCCTTTAATTTTTTTACAGTAGCGGATTAAACGTACCGTGCGATAGTGGTCCTGTCGACGGTTGTGCGTGAACTTGGCAGTATGACGGGATCCATCATGACAGTGCTCATGATGGGGTCCAGGAACTCCTCGGGTGCGTTGGCGAGAATCACCTCATCACGTTGTCGCTGCACCGCGAACGTTTCCACGCGAGTAGCTACTTCCCGTAACGAGCCAATCAGGCCCCCGCCCCCGATGCGCGCTGTAGAAAAATTATAACTGTGTAATACTTATTCAGTTATAGAGGAAATATAATGCAGCAATTTGATAAAGTGTAAACGTCAGTTACAGATTCATGGCAGGGATATTACATGCATACAAAACTGATTTAAAAATGGAATTAACGGCTAGATAACTTTTATTTTAAGGCGTATTATGATAACTCGATACACATACACGATTATTTAAATCACAGGCAGATTGGGTAGGCTAGAAGACTGAGTGTCTTGTGACTGTGTAAACTGAGTTATTATTTTAGTGAAGGAAAAATACGACCGCGGGCAGGATTCGAACCTTTTGGTTAAGTACACCAGACGCTATGACCGCTAAGCCACCGCGACCCCCACCCGCCATGTCGAAATTTGCCTTCACTAAAATAATAACTTAATAATCTTTGCATGGAAAATGCCTAAAAAAATACAAAAAGATAGTGTTTAAACTAGTTGATGAGGTACACCTAAATCTAAGTCTACATTAAAAGTTATTGTCACCTTCAAACAAATATTTAAGACACATATTTTACAAATTATGGTTTAAACACTGACTGAGGTGACTGCCTCATTAGTCTAGTGGTCCTAAGCGCGACTGCTACGCCAGAGGTTCTGGATTCGATCCCCAGATCGAGCAGTTGTATTGGGTTTTTCTATGAAATTCCCATTAGCAGTTCGGAGTCTGGATTTGTGCCCGGTTAATGGCAATAGGCTCGCCCCCTATTGAGACCTGGGACCTAAACATACCGGCGAAATGTGGGTGTACATTAGTACACCTCTGCCTAACCTCTCGGGGAATACAGGCGTGATGGTATGTTATGTTATGGTTTAAAGAAGAATGCCACTAACCTAAAACAGCTTCAGCCAAGGTAAACAACTGGGGCGAGTAAGACCGTCCGTCGTCGGACACGGCGGCACAGAAGCGCTCATTGTTGCCTAGTTCCACGTACATGCGACAAATATCCAGCACAGTGCTTGCTGGGTCGAACTCATAATCTTTCATGTCTTTTACCTGAAAAATATATGTAAAGAAGTGGTAGTTCAACATGTCAGTTAATGTTTGCGAATAGCAAATGGCGTTAGAACCATGGATACACGATACCTTTCAATATCGTAACTAGGTGTATGCTACCGTGGTGTTTATTCAATTTTACAAACTTGCAACCCGCAATACAAGTTGTAATTTTAATAACATCAACGGTTAATTTCACGTGTTAGACGGCCTACACTCCGTTTAAATTGATATAGTTACTGACCTTAAAATTCTTCTTATTGGGCCCAACAAGATGTAATAGGAAGTAGTTGAGCATAGATGCGATGCGCTCTACGAGGGTGGGGTGACAGAACACATAGGGCGCGTGCGCAGTGAGCCGCACCAGAGTACGAATAGTGTCGCGGCCGAGGATGTTGTCGAAACGGGCCAGCATCCCGATGTGAGACAGATTGGACAGGTTTTGAGCTCGTTCTTGGGATGGTAGATTTGACCAGGTCCCCGATTCTCTGTGGGAATTATTTATCAAGTCATTGGTTATTAAAAAAAAATCACAGTTGCATGTTAATATTAATTTATTTTATGGTCAAGGTAATTGAAGTTAGTTATAATGCTTTCATAAGAAACATACTTGAATTTAATATGCAAAAATATTACTCGCAAATATACAAACACAAACTATTTAATGTAGCTGTAAAAATTATTCAAATATGCGTCATTTGACATGATAAATACATACTGAGCTGTCTGCATTGTGCGTATTTGAGCCATGTTCCCGAGCGCTTCGTCCAGTAAGAAGATAGCGTCATTCATGAGAAGATTCACAAACCGCAGGAATATCGGTGGGCGAACTGCCTCCATGTTGGACTCAGCTTCTTTTGCTAATCGCCTGGAAATTCATATTTAATTTGCATATGAGGATATTTGTATCTGGCCTTAACAAGGTTAAGTAGCTTACCACAATAGCCAGTGTAAGGGCGACTATTTATCACTGAGATTTGAATTTTACTCTTGATCTACTACAGTGTATTGCTATAAAAAATATTATTTAGTTTAGTTGATATCAAAACAGGACGTATAACCATAGCACAAGTTCACATCAGCTTATTTCATAACATATTTTCTGTAGTCGCCTTTTTATATTACTTTGTATTAAAAGGTCTTAGGATACCTTATGTAACAAAGGTAAATAGACCTTTTGGACCCTAGTAAAAGCGCAGGTAAAAGCCTAAAATAAATATTGATATAATATGACATTGTGTTAAAACTTACGTAAAAGCGTCTTTATGTTCTTCCATCCCCCATAGGAAGTCCATGACCAGATACATGGGGCGGCGGTAGTTGAATTTCTGTTCAAACTGCACGCTCTGGCCGGTCATCTCGATACCCACGAAGACGTCCAGTAGACAGGGAACCAGCTAACAATAAAACAATAAAAAAATATTGATATAAATGTTTGCAAGTTTCATTACGGCTCTAATAAATTGTTCGTTCAATACCTGTAGTCGATGAGGATGTTCTTTGAACAGCTGTTCTCTGTAGAACGATGCTAAGCTGCTCAATGGCTGCTGATCATCTGGGTGGTTCGGCAACATTGCTTCAAGACATTCTGCAAGTCGAGCCCTGAAACAGTAACCTTAGTGTAACAATTATCAGTAACTGTTTAGCAACATACATACCATATAATTTTGCTTGTATTTCCGAAGGCAGGCAGGCAGACGTGTACTATGTACTAATTAACATCAACTAGTACTATTTCCCACAAATCCAAACTCTGAGCTGTTGCTAGGAATTTCAAAGAAAAACACATCGCGGAATCAAACCTGAGCGTTGCAGTCGGGCTTACGACTACAGACCAATGGGGTAATGGTTGGCTATATCAAGATTAAATTATTTGTTTTAAGCACTCTAACTTAAAAGCTCCTAACTACTTTTGAAAATTTTTGATGTTAACATAACATACATACCATCACGCCTGTATTCCCCGAAGGGTTAGGCAGAGGTGTACTAATGTACACCCACATTTCGCCGGTAAGCTTCACTTGCAATGACTTTTACCATTTGTATTCATAAAGACTATTGAAATTACATAATTTACCTCAAATGCGGATTATATGTGCGGGATGAGTCGCCCATGAAGGTAAGCACGAGCGTTAAGGCTGGCTGTAAGACGCTCGCGATGTCAGCCTCTTCGGTAATGGCTCCTACTGTACGTCGTGCCATCGTTATTAGCACCACTACATTCTCTAATACAAACTCCGGCACACACCTGCAAATCATTTAATAAATACGTTTGATTATTTTTATCCTTGTCATTTCTTTGTCCCTCTGTTGGGCACAGGTCTCCTTCACAACGAGAGGGATTAGGCTACAGTCTACCAAGCTAGCCTACTGCTAGTTGGCAGACTTCACACGCCGTTAAGAAAATCTCCCAGGCGCGCAGGTTTCCTCACGATGTTTTCCTTCACCGTTTAAGCGCGTGATAATTAATTAATGATTAATAATTAATTTACGCACATAACTTCCAAAAGTCAGGGATCAGTCAGGGGACTTGGGAGTCCAATGGTCATATGACGAGGCTATTACTGCACTGTTTTCTTTATATATTCACACAGTATTCGAGTTTTGGCACACATTTGGATATCATTTTCATTTGAGATGATTATGGATCACTTATGGCGTCCCATTGCAGGGCAAAGGCCTTCTCAATCTTCTTCCACTTATCTCTGTCCATGCTGCAAAGGACCGGTCTTTTTTAATAAGTCCAGCTCATCTCACCGTCTCTGGTGGGTTTGTCAGATGTGTTATAACCCGCGTTGGACTTAAGCGGGGACTTCACCTGTCCTGTGAAAGACTATTTGTCAAAGACCAATTTGGATATACCAACCTTAAAGTGTCTGGTGGTGGTGTAGTAACAGGCATATGTATCGGCGCCATGCTCATGGGAGCATAGCTCGGTTGCGGCGTTTCCGGGTCCGGTCTGACGGCCACCTGTACCAGCCACGTGCAAGTGGTCGCTTGGAGACGGTTTAAGTTCGTCAACATTTCCTTCTCTAGCAACGCGCAGCGGAGACTCACGAATCTGTTGCGAGGAAACATGCATTTATTATAACTATAAATCAATCCTAATTTGATTAAATATTGCAGTTATCATAAATGCATGTTGTTCCACATACACACTTGGGACACACACAGAAAATGCCAGACCAATATAAATGATTTAGATTTAAGTCATCACATCAGTGGCGTAGCGTGCCCTGGAGGGGCCCTGTATCACAATAAGTTGGGGGGCCCAAATGAAGGGTAAGGATTTTGGGCATTTTTTTATAACCAACCTCCCTTTTCTGTTTACTTTTTCGTATGACAGTTTTTTCTTACACACAATTTTTGCTTATACACGTTAGGGGCCCCTGTAGCCTGGGGCCCCGTATCATTGTTACGGCTGATACGGTGGTAGCTACGCATATTGCATTTTGAAAGTAAAAGAGCGCCGTTTGTGATTAACAAGATTACAATAATGTAGATTATCATCACTATAATGTATATCAGTGGCGGCGTAAGGCTCGGGCGACGTGGACCACCGTCTACGGCCTCGAGAGCCAGGGTGGGCGTCGCGAGCCAGGGTGGGCGTCGCGAGCCAGGGTGGGCCTCGCGAGCCAGGGTGGGCCTCGCGAGCCAGGGTGGGCCTCGCGAGCCAGGGTGGGCCTCGCGAGCCAGGGTGGGCCTCGCGTGCCAGTGTGGGCGTCGCGAGCCAGGGTGGGCCTCGCGAGCCAGGGTGGGCCTCGCGAGCCAGGGTGGGCCTCGCGAGCCAGGGTGGGCCTCGCGTGCCAGGGTGGGCCTCGCGAGCCAGGGTGGGCCTCGCGAGCCAGGGTGGGCCTCGCGACTGTCTGACTGTCTTCTTGAACTGGCAGAGGGCCCCGCAAAATGAATCTTGCCCACATCAAATTTAGGTCTTACGCCGCCACTGTGTATAGTTACGTTTTAAAGTTGAAATATAGTTTTGTTTTTAATAATTACTTGGACATCAGATGGTGTGCTCGCTGCCTCATGGGCTCGACGAGATGGTGCGCTCCAGCCGACACATCAGCCAGCGCACGTTGAGCCTGTCCCAACTCTTGACCACATCGCCATAGTTTCTCAGCGCAAACACGAACTCCTGTAAAATCACCAATTTTGGTTCAGTAAAAAGTAAGGCTTCTATAGCTCTTTCAGACTCTACTTATCATTTTCTTTTAAATATCTCCTATGAGCCACTTACAATTTTATTACAAATGTTGGCTGTGCCAAGTGGATTCAGATTTTTTTATGGTCAGTTCCTAAGGGTTGTGACGTTAAATAGTCTTAGTAACTCCTTTTACCACTTGGTAAGGTCAAATCGGTCTAGCCGTTTCGGAGATTAGCCGGTATACATGTTTTTTGTTATCAGTAGGTACCGTAAGTATATACTTACAAACAGATACTTCAATGTTAGTTAATTTCAAGAAGAAAGCTTACTTACCCAAATCAATACATTTCTGCGTCATAAAAAAGCACTCTGTAACAAAGTTGTAAGTCTCAGCAGTGGGCCGTTTGACAGGCTGGTCATCCTCTGTCACTCTTGCAGGCAGTAAGCAGGTTTCACTGTGCAGGCAGTCTAAATGCACTGATTTTGCTGCACAATCTTGAGGCTGCAACCAGATATTAATAATTGCAAATATGGGCCACCATGCTATGCAACACCAAAGATTATAGAAAACGTAAAAGTCAAAGAGGTGGAAACAATCAAGGACCTGGGAGTAATTTTTGATAAAAAAGTTACTTTTGTTCCGCATATTGAGCTAATAATTTCAAAAAGCGTCAAAAATGCTGGGGTTTGTTATGAGAAATGCCAAGGAGTTCAAGCACGCTCGAACAAAAATCATGCTGTACAACAGCCTAGTACGGAGTATCTTGGAATACTGTAGTGTTGTGTGGAGACCCCACTTTACGTCACATGCACTTAGAATGGAAAGGGTACAAAAACGTTTCTTGTGGCACTTAGCATTCGGCAAAGGTAAATTTAAGCAGCTGCCCTCTTACAATAGTCGCCTGCAGTATTTCAAGATGCATCCTCTATCCTGCCGAAGAAAAGTGACTGATGCTCTTTTCATATACAAACTCATCAGAAACAAAATTGATTGCTCTAATCTATTGGCTCAAATAAAGTTCCGTGCCCCCTCGAGATATCCTCGGTATGGCATAACCCCACTATGCCCACCGCTACGAAGGACGGTTTTAGGTGCTAACTCCCCAATCCCAAGACTCAGTTAAATCCTGAACAGCTGTAGTGATCTAATTGACATTCATCATGACAGTATTGGCAAGTTCTACAAAGTAATTGTCAGCCACTTTTTACATAATCAGGACGTGTAACAAACAAGGGTAATTATTAGAGTATTTATGATTTTTTGTTATTGTTAGGTAATATGAAATTTTATTATAATTTATTTATACTCACATTAAAAACCTTTATAAATATGTAATAAATTTTATTTATACACTCATTGTTAAATGTCTTGGCAATAATAATGTTAATAATTTCATGGAAAAAATTAATTAATCCAATTTTTATCATATAATTTTCATGTAATCCTAATTTATTTAAGTGTTTTTCATATGTATTTAATTAAATCGATTTCAACGAATTTGTAATGTTTAACGGAGTTGTGCATGTTGTGTTAGCCTGTAAGTAATTGTTGCACTTTTAAGGCTTAATTATTGTCTCTTTTTTCTTGTTATGGTAATGGTGTATACAATTGTTGGCTAATCTAATAAATAAATAAACACCATGGGCATAATAAACATACCATAACGACATGAGTTCAGTTTTTTTGGTATATTTGAGGAATATTGAGCTCCAAAGAGTTTAAAGCTTGTATTCAGACACAATAATTTTAAGTGTAAACTTGCATGTCAATAGAATTATTAATTATTTATATGGAAGTTTAGTGTTTTAATATTAGCCAAACACAGTTCGTGCAAGTAAAACTACAAAAAAAAGATACTTACCAGTACAGCACCATATGTGGGGTCAATTTTCAGTGATTTAGCGTCGTCAGCTGAGGTACAGAAGGGTTGGCACAACTGTAGCAGTACTGCGCCTAAGTTTAACATGAAGCCATCTGACACTGTACTTAAAGTTGCCGCACTGACTTCTCCATGCTGTAAATAAAAAAAAATATTCAAAGAAGACATAAGAATACACAATTTTACATGTAGAAGTTTAAAGATCTGGGTCATGTAACTAGAATCTGCGACTTCTTAAAAATTATAAATTTTTAGTTTTAAACATTGGTATGAATTGATACCTAGAAATATGGCAGAGACAGAAATATGACCAAGACTACTTATTTTAGTGAGAATTCTATAACACAAGAGTAATGGAAGGACAAGTACCTGAACATTCCAAAGCTTTCCTCTACCAACATTTGACTTCAAACACTTTCCAATCCAAGCTAATAACCGGTTTCTCAAATGTGGCCCACCCTTAAGTATAGTCAAGAATATTCTGTGCAAGTTGTTTGTAAGGTGGGATGATGCATTCCAAACTGATGTCTCTATCATAGATGTGGCTGCCTGTAATAATGTTAAATATTTTAATTGGTTTTCAGTTAATCTTTTACAATAGCAGGGCAAACACCTTACCATTTTTTTTTTGCCCAGTTTAAAGTATGTTTTAAGTTATTCAACTTCATACATTAATATTTCATATTCATACATAAATTTGTTGGTACACTAGCTTGTCTTTAACTTGTAAAATATCTATGCAGAAAAGTCATGATCTAGTTGTAATCATATCTCAGAATATCTGACAGTAAAAAAGGGCACACAGTAAAAAACACCTGAAAACACCCAGCTGTGGGATTGTAAGGACTAAAAATATAATCTTAACTTATTAAGTAACCAGTTGAATGCACTTATTACATCTGCCATTTTTTGATTGGTGGGGAAGAAGGTTAGCTTAATTTGTTTTACCTGATCCATAGGGTTATCAAAGAAGTCATGTGGTAATGATACATTTCTTGGTAAAACGGAAAGGCTCAGCAATGCACCAATAACTGAATCCTGGTAGAATCTGCCATTAGTCTCATTCTTAGGTTCACATGCTTCCAACAAAATGGGGGCTAACCACTGATTGGCTGAAATACATGAAAATATATAAGACATTTTTATTTAAATTCATATTTTTTTTAAGTTTTAAATACATGAGCGAAGTAACTGTTAATTTAAAAAAAAACATGTAGCTTTTTCCTGAATCTTCCTAGAGTAAATAGGAAAGAAAAAGTATTACATTGATTTATATCTCACCAGCAAACAGTTGTATACATGGCAGTACATAAATTGGCAGGTTGATTAGATTTGATTTATTAACATCAATATGAATCCTCTTCAAAACAGGCAGCATTGTTTCTCGCAACTGTTCTTGTGAGTTTGGATCCCCTATTAATAAGATCAATATATATTAAACATAAAGATTAGTTGTAGTTTGCCTGATAAAACAAATAAAATTATTATTATATTCAAAATTAAGTGTGCTAACCATCAGACATAAATGCTTTAACTATGTCTATGAAAAATGTATGACACTGTGGGTCCACATGCTGTAAGAGTTCCACAAGTTGTGCAGAAAAGTCTTGTCCTTCAAACAATGCTGGCTGTTTCAGAGCAGTCACTGAATTCCTAAATATAAGCTCCTTCATTCTTTGCACAGCAGTCTTCACTATAGGGGTAGTTACATGCTCATAACTCTGAAGATTCTGAATAGAACTGAACAAGTATGGAAAGATCTGCTTTTGTATTACATGCTCCTTGTATACTCTACTTGATTTTGGTATAACACTTGCTTCAATGTCTGTAAGAAGTAATCGTTCAAATAATGCCTGTTCTAGAGCTTCTAAATCTAAATATACTCGAGGCTTAGTGGCTTCTGCTAACTCCTCTAAGAACACTAATTGCCTATCTCCAGGTAGATAGCCTTCTCCTGCGTTGGGATTAATAGTGAAATGAAAAACATTTTCCACTATGTTATTTATTATTTCCGTTTCTTCGTCGCCTGGGGATATTTTAGAAGCAGTTTGAAACACAGCATTCTCTTCAACGTGAGACGATTCAATAGTAGAGGATACTTCAGAAGCTCCCAACAGTCCAGCAAACGGATTATTTGGTTCAGACATGATAAAATATGTATGAAACGTGATAAACACTAAAAATATCAAATTATTTATTAAATTTTATTTGATACACTTTCACAATCAGCGTTTAATAACATTTTGTTAATAATTGACTTGGTATGTATCAATAAAATAATTTGATGGGTGAACGAATGATTTTGTATTTTCGTGAAATGCTGACTTATCAAAAAATTGATACAATTGATAATACAAATGACATTACGATTTCGATGATCATCATGACAAGATGACATTTTGACAACCATAACATTCATGTCATGACATATTTTTTTTCAGTTTTGAAACGATGAAACACTTTAGAGACTATATTGTGTTGGAAAACATATTTTTTTGCAATATATTTATTTTATTTTATATATTGAAATTTCATTGTTGAATGGAGTTTATTTATAAAAATGAATTATTTTATTTTCATAATGAAATATAGGTAATATTTTCGTAAATTATTTTTTAACTTGCAAGAAATATATATTGGTAGTGGCAATCTATTATATCAGTTTAAGTACTACTTATATTTATGTAAATATATATTTAAACTACGTAAAACTACAAGCCAAACCCTATTTTAAAAATAAACAAATAATTTTGGATGTAAATTTAACTATGAAACATAATTGCATCTAATAGTACGTTAAAAGTCGGTTCTATTGAGCGGAAACGTGTCAGTAATGACAGGCATTTCAAGGGCAGATTGCTACCGCGACACTAGCGCTTCTATATCCATGGTGTTCAAATCTGAAACTAAATTAATTTTGATCGCCACATTGTTCTGCTACAGTCGTCGTTCGATATCAATATAGCGTACTCGAATTGTTACGTCTTTATGCAGGACATGACCGAGAAATATTAACTTTTATGGCGTATAGTAGTCGCACATAGTGATTCGTTCATTTAATGTAAGATTGGTAATCATTAATATTATTTACTCGTTAGGCCTTTTATGAATGCGTGTCCCCTATTACATTGTGCTTGGTCAGCTAAAGGAATTACCATACCTACACGTGCAACATTCATTTACGTTACACATTTTTGTTATAATATGCGCGTTTTAAAGGAAATATGCGTAGTATTTTGCGAATCGGTAATCATTCGTTAAAATTCACGTTGCTCTATCTGGGCCAAAATGGCGGCTGTAATAACAGACCTGTCTTGTGCTTGGCAGCCTTTGCCATCAGGGTTCAACACAATATATATTATATCTGAGATAATTGTCATATTATTCTTGAAACGACTATTTTTGTGCATGATAATAACTTTCATTTTTCTAAGTACTTTGCTGTAAATTTGTGTACTTATGTAAGTTATTACATAAGCATAAAAAAGGTTTGATTTTTGGTGTCGGTAATGTGAATATTCTCAATCTCATAATTTCTGCTCATTTATCGCTCAGTACATCTAATTTTTCTTGCTTATTTAGCGATAAATTGTGTAGCAGCAATTATTTGCATTATAATACTACTAAATTTAAGATGACGTTTAGGTAGTGTATGTAGGTTACACGCCATCGCCATATTTACACGTAGACGTCTACTACAATATTTTGTGCTAGTGTGTGTGAGCGTGGTACGCCTCGTGACCTCGATGAAAGGACAAAGATATCTTGCTGTTCTAGAAGGCTGACGTCATTCAAATCGTAGCGAGAGCGCAGCGCGCAGCTAGATATTGTGAAATGTGAACGGCCACCCACTGCTTGCTTGGCTTGTCTACCTAAAATCATTCTTGAAAGTAGTGGCTATGAACAGTTACTGTACTGACTTCTGCCATCCTACATGTTAAATTTAAAACTGCGCAATTCTTATTAATTTTGTGAATTCTGGAGACACATTCCCAATGCTAATTGTTCCGACGAATATTAGGTATAGTATATTATGAAGGAAAAACGAGATTATTTTATGCTCGTGGATTAGTAAATTTTTACACTTAGATTTACCAGAAACTAATAATTTTAAGTACTTTTTTAAATCTTTTTTGCACAGCCACAAAGGGCGTTAAGCGTTTCTATGTTTAGAACGATGTAGGTCTTGTGTGCGTTTTGACATATTTATTTGGAAATAGAATATTTTGGCCACCAAATTGATAAATGGAGGATTTCTATCTATAATTTTAATTAAATGCCTGTGACGTTCTATTCCATTAATCGCTAACATTGTTTAAGTTTTAAGTTAACTAGCTCTATAATTTGGTCGCATAAACGCTACCTAAAATGGCGAGTATGACGTGTAGTTTTTCTTGCATGACGTGTATTGCCGATTCACCCACAGACTTTTTAGTACTTTTAATTTAATATTGCTATCCCCTTCTAACTTGCTGTAGAAATCCGTAAGCTATCGCGCTCCATGCTAAGAATGCGACGTAGGTCGTTAGTGTGGCAGGAACGCAGATAACAGATTTGACCATGACTTATTTATTTCAGAGAACTGATATTATATTTAGTCATATTATGTACCTATTATGATTCATAATAATAAAGAAACCACGTCAATTGTTTTAAAATATTTTTAAAATAACGCGTTACTTTGACATTAGAATTGTTTCTATGCTACCTAGGTACTTTATCTTAGTACCTGCTAAACAGCCTGAGATAAGAACTACAGTATTTAGAATATTATGTCAAGGTTTCAGTAAGATAAGGTAGATTGGTATTTCTGAAACTAGTTTTATACTTTATACCGTATACCTACAGTATACACCCTAGAGGAAACTACACCTTAAATACCTAATATTGTTACGTTCGTGATAGTGTCGATTGGCATCTTTCATAAGTTTTTAGTTGATTGCTTTTTCTGTTCCATGCCTATCATGTTTAGATAAAATGTGTGTAAATATGTAAAAAGTCCAATAACAGTCTTGCGCGGTGACAGGAAATGTATAAAAAGCGCCATCTATTGTCCCATTAAAATAGTTTTGACACAGTATAAACTGTATAACTACCAAAAGACTAAGAAACGACTTAGTTGTTAAATTTACAAGATACCAATTTAAAATAATGCTCTATACATCGAATACTATACAACGAATTTATTTTTTTACTTTATTTTCATTTAACGCAATATTAAGGGCCTATACAGAACTTAATTAACATTATCGCAGAGGAATTAGTTATTACAATAGTTTTAACTTCACAGATAATGCGAACTTTTCTATTATATATTTTTGTATAAGCAATATCTACTTACTTCTTATTTTTTTTATACATTTAAAGAAATTAACTTTACTGGTAAGATCACAATGAATTAACACAGCAACTTTATTTCATTTCAGTGACACTTTTAAGATGACAGAAACTGCGACCAACGCGGATATAGAAGACTTGGAAGATGGGGAGATTGAGAGTGAAGGTGAAGAAACAACAGAAGTTTCGACTGAAGAAAAAGGCGTAGAAACGGTACCGACTATCGACGATAAATTGCCCCTGGAAAAATCTGAATCTCAAGATTTTTATTATTCAAAATCAGGTAAGAAAAAGAAATTAAAGTCTAATAAAGAACAAAAATTTAAGGACAAAAGTAAAAAGAATCGTAAATACTCTAGTCCCACAGAAGATGATTTTGCTGGTAATATTGAAAAAGCTATCAGGAAGGCCATGAACAAAAATGATGGTACTGATGGTCAAAATGAAGACGAC
Source organism: Subacronicta megacephala (assembly GCA_958496365.1). Classification (NCBI taxonomy): domain Eukaryota; kingdom Metazoa; phylum Arthropoda; class Insecta; order Lepidoptera; family Noctuidae; genus Subacronicta; species Subacronicta megacephala. The sequence continues at coordinate 6,270,240 of OY292527.1, read as the reverse complement.
GTTGAAGAACGTCGCAAACATAAAAAAAGAAAAAAACAGGACGGTAAAGATGGTCCGAGTAAAAAGCGTAAAAAGCAAGAATATTCAGATGAGATGGATGAAAGTGAAATGATGTGTGTTCGGGGTGCTTCTCCAGTACACAGGCAATCGCCGGTTGATATATATGCTGATGATGATAGAGATTCCTACGCATCTGATAGTAGCCAAGAGTCTAGGGGACAGCAGCAACATCACCGGCAACAGAGGCATAATAGGCAGCGGGATCGTAACAAGAATAATAAGAATGACAGGAGAAGGGGTGCTCATCCAATGCAAGACCCCGAAGGTGTCTGTTTATATTACATGCAAGGTAAATGCCACAAAGGTGATGATTGCATTTATTCCCACGATGCTCAACCCCCAAGAAAAATGGAGCTATGCAAATTTTATTTAATGGATTGTTGTGCAAAGAGAGATAAATGTTTGTACATGCATGCCGATTTTCCTTGTAAATACTATCATACTGGACTTCCATGTATATACAAAGATGAATGTAAATTCGCTCATGGTAAACCGTTAACCGAGGCTTTAAAAAACATACTTTTAAAACACATAGAATCAGCTCCTAAGGAAATTTTAGGAGATTTTCCTCGACTCAATAGAGAAGGGGCTTTAAAAATGTTACAAACAACTCAAGGAAAATTAATACAACAATATTCTGAGACAACCACAGAAAGTCAAGAAAAAAACATTCCATCGCTCTTTGAACTCAATATACCCAATCCCCAAAGTACGCCGGACTCATTACAAGGAAACCAATACATGGCCGAAAGGCAAAGTAAGATATCACCAAAAGTGCGACAGTCAAGGTGGCAAACAGAAATGTCAAATCAAAACTATAATTCTTCACCAAATAATAATACAGATTCTACTAATGTACTTAGCATTAAGAATTTAACCGGCGTCTTGACATCTAGGCAAATTTCGGACCTTACGAAGATGGGTATAGATCACTTAGATCAACTCAGTCAATTAACGGTATTGCAACTCAATAACATTGGGTTGTCCCTAAAACAAATAACTGAAATACAGTTAAATACTATGAATATTCAAAAGTTAGGATTAATAAACTCCAACAGTGAACCTCAACAGTTTATACCTCCGATGTCTGGTGCTAAAGATTTAGATTTGAGGGTGCCGCCTGTACATGTACCTAATAATATAGTAGTTCCTTCGGACTTACCAGGAAAAGATATTGATATGCGGTTCCAGCCATCTGTAATGCTTTCAGCTTCTGATGAGAGTTCCTTAACTAAGAGTAGTCAAAAAGAGTCCCACCCGAGTAAGGATATGATAGACATAGATCAGTACACTAAAGATGCTTTGAAATTCGCATCGAAAGATAAGGAAAATATTGATATATCTAACGAGTCCTATGACACTGAAAAAAATGTTATTTCTCTCGAGTCTAAGGACGTCGATCACAGAGTTCTTCCTTTTTCGGATGAAGGTCCTAAAATTTTACATTCTACCCTAGAAGATAATCATGTAGCGAAAGAATGTGATACTGATATAAGATTTCTCCAACCAGAACCATTGTTCAAAAATCCTGAAAAAAGACATCGTCGGTCAACTACAGATGATGAGGACAATAATTTGTTGATAGATGAGAAATGGTATTCAAGTGACGAAGAAAAAGCACCTAAAAAGAAGTCTCCCGACGTATCGCCAAAACAGACACCGCCTTCTCCACAGACAGCTGCATTAAACATGATAGATTCTGCTACTGTACTGAGTAAACTGGGAGATATCTCTAAAATTGAAATAAGTGCAGAGGTAACAAAATTGTTACATAATATAAAATATAATACACATGAAAATAAAGTTGAAAATATCTCCGATGGGTTAGGGTCGCCGCACAATAGACCGAGGGACCCCCGGGCTAGAAGATCTCCAGACAAGTTAAGTGAAACGAATAAGACTACTACTAAAAAACCTCCCAGAGTTTCAATTTATGAGTGTATTGATGGTGAGCCCACAGACGGTCGGCGGAGAACTGATGTCGATTTGCGTACATCAGATTTTAGTCTTCCTGTTTTTGGTGATACCGATCTGCGTCAAACTAGTGGAGATATTGACTTTCGTTTAGGTTTGCCTTTTAAACCTCTACCTAATTACACACCTGCTTCTGAAATAAATGGATCAATCAATAGCCACCCTCCTATTACATATAAAGTAGTGCCAATTGACATACCTCGGCCAGACTATACAGATATAAGAAATAGTACTGCTAAATCCCAGGCTTTAGTTGACCCTAGGCTTAGAAAAGTGTTTAGATTATCTGTAGATGATTCTAATAGTGATAGCGAAAAGTCAACTAGAACTTCGACTACTACGATACCTACCGGCCCTAGAATCGACCCGCGAAGAAAGCCTAAAGATACAGTTGAAACTGTTACCCAGGATCAAAAATCAAACTCATTGGATTTGCAAACTATACTTCAGAATTCCAATTGGTATAAGGAAATGAGTTCGACACAAAAAATATTTGTGAACCAAAATTTAGCACCAGTGACACAAATGATTAAACAGTATCACCAAGAAAAGCTAGCTGGCAAGAAATTTGACTTAGCTTCCATACAAGGTAATAGTGTGTTATGTAATATTTTCACCAACTTGGGCATCACGTTAGGAGAAAATGGTGAGTACTCCTATTTACCTAAACCCAAAGAAGCTTTACTCAAAACTCCGATTACTTTTAATCAAACTCCATTTGGTATGAATAGCAACATACCTGTGCCTCCGGGTTCAATGGACGGCGGTAATATGAACATGATGAATATCCCTCCAATGGGAATGGGTGGTCTCAGTAATATGAATTTAGGTAATATGCATGGGTTTAATCAATCGATGCCAGATCCACGAGGTGGTCCGACGCCCGGCTTACTAGGAATAGCTCCAAATATTCCACATAATTTTAATAATAAGTTTGGCGGACCTAATAATTTTGGGAATATGTCGTTTAATAGTCCGGGCTCCGGTAATGATTTTAACTTTATGGATGGCGATCAAAACTATCCAAGGTTTCCTAACCGAGGAGGTCATCGAGGACGTGGCAACGACCGGTGGAATCGCGGTGGTTCCGGCAGAGGGCATAGAGATCGAAAAAATTTTAATGATCGTGGTAATTGGAAAAATGATAGAAATTAGAGTTTATATTAAATAACTGCTTTACCGTTAATACTTTATATCGTAATAAATTATTTTAGCTAACGTAGAGAGCTCCTTCCACATGCAGCAAATATGTGATCAAGGTGATATATGATTACTGACAGACTTTGTAGGTACGATGTATTTTAATAGTATAGGGTATAGGTTACGTGTATAGTTTAACTTTAATGTACAAGGTCCCATTTACTGTAAATATTTTTTTATATAGCAGGTAATTGATCAATTTCAGTATCATTATCGATGTAAATTTATTATTTGAAATACTGAATTAAGTTTATTAAAAATAAAATTTACTCATTATAAGAGCCAAATGTTTTAAGACTGAGTGCGTGCGTCAAATTTATAATTATGTTTCTTTTTTAACAAACATTACATTATTGTTTCGATCATTGAGTATTAACTTCTGTTACAATTAATACAAACTGAATGTCTTGTATTTTATTAGTGTTGTGGAAGATATCTATGCTCGGTCATAGTTTAAAAGCAATGAGAACACACCTCTAGATTGTTAATGTTAATTCTGTAGGTACTGATAAAAGATAATGTAATAAAAATCATAAAGACGAGCCTACTCAACTTTAAAATAAATTCATGTTTATATTTTATCAATGTCTTGATTTTCATACCTTTACTTTCAACGATAAATTATTTATATGTGTATTATACATAAAACACAAATATATTGGGTGACTGGTTAAACGAATTAAAATAATGTATTCTGAACATATAATTATGCTACTAACAATTTTAGTTCTTCAAGTTTGAGAGGAAAGAAATACTTGAAAATTTAATTTCACTTCACTAGGTTATTCGCGAAAGAGAGCACATACAAATACAATTATACAGTATCCATGCTAATGAACAAATTTTGTTCCACAGTTCTAACAAAATCCCATGCAAAATGGAATCAGTAGAAGTAGTAAATTCACTTGAATAATTATGGAAAAGGAGTGTGTTGGTGCTGCATTATAAATTGTGTTAGCCATCTCTTTTTTTTGCTCCAAATAATTGCCGGGTTCTATCTTACCCAATTATGGAACTTTGGTTATAAAACTTTCTAGCCGATTCGACAGACTTTGTTCGAACTCAATCGCATCGCCACCTACTGGGTGTAATTGTAAATCTAAACTATCCAGGGACTCCAGGGATTTAAACAAAAAACAACATCAAAAGCAGCCCAGCCGTTTAGGAGGATTACAGTGACATATAGACGAAGACGGTACAATATAATTTTATATGAAATTAATTGAATTTTTTTGCTCCAGTCGTATTTCTAGACACTCCGAGTAATTTCTCGTGACTGACTCAAGCTCCTACATGGTGATAGTTTTAATCATATTATAACAAACTTAAAATTTTCTAATGGAAAATTTGATCAATCTGGAAATGAACCCACGCTCAGCTACTATATCAATGAGACAGTCGAGTGAGGTAGAAGAATTTGAAGACCCGTATTTTGTATGTACATACATACAAACACTCACGCCTTTTTCCCATAGGGGTAGGTAGAAACTACAGAGTGCCATCTGCTACTTCTTTTTATTTTGTATGTATCATTGTAGCATATTTAATTGAATTTGATTCTTAATAGTTCGCATCTCAATGGGGTAATAATGTAAGTCTTTTTTGAGTGGTAAAAACACTGAATATTTAGATAGGTTTTGTCCACAAAGCGAGTGTATATATATTCACTAGTTTTGCTACTACTGCAATATGGATGTTGGTATATTTAATGTTAATGTTATGTAAACGTTATAGATTTGTAGCTAAAGTTTTAAAATCTCACGTTTCATGCATATTATTGATATAGCAGAACCTCTCTAATACGCGTAGGTACTTCTGTTATTAGATAATATGCATAGGCAACCACTACTGTCACTGAAATATACATATGAAGCCACAGGAACTGATGAGTGATGTTTTATGACCCTAGTGCTAAATGATTTTTTTTAGAGAAGCCGCAATCAAGTCTGCAGTCAATAATGAATGGATGTATTTTAGCTATCAGCGGATGCCGAAATGACGTAAGTATGCAAGGAGAGAAATTAAAGTCTTCGAGAAGATACACTTAAGAGCTGTCTTTATTTACTGACTGAAGAACTGAAGTAATGTAACTAGCAAAATCGATTTTTAAACGGTTGACACCAGTTTTTAAGTTTATCGCAACTTGAGAAACCTTAGAAAATGTAGGAGCTGAAATAAAAAAAACCTAAGGTAAGATGAATCCAAAAAAATAATAATGCTGCGCAGCGCAGCTGATCCGAGACTGTAGAATATTACAAACTTACATAGGTTCAAAGAATCAATTTCTTCTTGATCATCTGTGCAATTATAAAATAGAACACACTGTTTTGCTGATAATTTGGGCTGTGATACGAAATAGTTATAAAGAAGCTCCATTTCTCTCGCTGCTGTTTGTGCCGTGTTAGGGGAACATACTAATATGACTCCTTGAACTCCGACTCTCAGAGCTGGCCAGCATGACTCAAACCTGAAAATAATATTTTATAATATTCGTTTTCAAAACAAGACTCAACAGTATAGTATTTTAAGATTTCACCTTGCGTCACACGCAGTTAAGTGAAAGGCAAAAATATATTAATCCGTAACCAGCTGCAGACATTACCTTAGAGTCCATAGAACAAGTAGATAAATGTATAAATACCTACTTGATCCATGAAATGGTTGAGCTCTCGTTCGATGGATGGCGCTTTCTATAATTACTGAGGTTAATCAAAATACAGTAGGTAGCAACATGTATATTAGGTGCTTAGTCATGGTCGTGTGACTATAGGGCAAGAAATAGAAGTGCAGTTTTAAGTCGGTACGAGTCTGACATATCCTGCTGCCTACCCTAGATGGCAAAGGATCCATGAGGATTTTCTTTTATAGATACACCATAAAAGCCTAAAATAAGAGTAAGTAAGTAGATACCTAAAAGTACCTTTACGGGGGAAACCTTCGGGAGTAGACCTGATAGTGTACGATTCTTACCCAATAAAACCACCCCAGTGGCCATCATCAGCACATGGAGGGGGGCACTGTGTTCTTTTAATAGACTACCCCAGAACCCCGCTTGTGCAACGCCTGTTAGGGTACATCCTTGGGGAGACTAGAGGTCTTCCCCGAACACCACTACACGGCAGCACGTGACCACTGCCTTACCGTATTATACTTACCTGCATAAGATAAGGATAAAATATGAAACTTCACCTATGATCACCACTACTGTCCCAAAGTTCTACATCGATATTGGTGGATTTTCCGTTAATATTGAGATTGGGAAGTTCAAACTCCACAATTCTGACTCCCTGAGTGGGTCGAGGTGATTCAGCTTCTTCCACATTCATTGAATCTGATATAATGTTGGCTATTCGTGTTTTACCACTCTAGAACAACAACACTAGACTTAAAAATATATTTTAACTAGGAACTTTGTGATAGCAATTAGTTTAGGAATTTAGTGAAAGATAATATATTTTATCTATTGTTGATAAAAATATGTAGGTAGCATCGTCAGGTATCTACCTACCTCTGAAGGTCCAATCATTAATATCTTCAATTTGTTTAGTTGCATTGGGATACACTTTCTTGTAGATAATTGTATAACAATAGGCACTTCTTATGAGAAATAATTTGTCCAATATAAACACGATAGACATGTGCTACGCTTTACACTGACATTGTTGTGTTTATCATTGCCTAGGCAACAAGTTGATAAGCAAGCTTTGAGCATAACGTGGTTTATTATGCACTTAATATAAGCAGTACCATGCTTATGATATAACTTAAAAAATAAGTTTAGACGGAAGGCCTTGTATTTAGGCTATATAATATATTAATTTATACTAGCCATATTATATCAAGCGGTCAGTCATTTTACAAAACCTTTAAGCTGAATAATTTCAAAATAATTATGTTTTATCTTAAATTAGATAGTTTTCTTTTCTTCGTCTCCTTTTATAAAATATCGAAAATATTACTTAACATATAATACAACTACCAAGTATTTATAAAAAAATTAAGATACTTAGGTACATAATATTAATTCAAATGTTATTAATAATTGACAAAATACAGGTTCCACCGAGATTTGAACTCGGATCGCTGGATTCAGAGTCCAGAGTGCTAACCATTACACCATGGAACCGTTGAAAACCGAAGCGAAATTGTGGGATCGTATCTTGCCTTCCTAACTTTCTAACCTTCTTGGTTTCATTTGAGGCCCAAAAAGATATAGGTACGTACTATAACTCCGGTGTTAGGCGGCCTATCAAGAAAACCACATCCGATTTCATACAGTAGTTTTTAATGCGCGCAGGTATGTACCTACTGCATAGAAACGTATAGATAGACAAAAAATAGTAATTTGTATGACACCCATTGGAAGGTCGTTGTTACTGCTTTTGAATTATTTCTTATTGGTCTTCAAATGGGTTTATATAGTTGAGGGTTGAATTTTATTTGAGCAATTTTCAGTTATTAGCTCTTCAAAAACAGTCAAATTTTGGATTTGTTCACGTTCACGTGTAAGAGTCCAACAACTACATCCAATAACCATATAACCATACAAGCCATACCTTCGGAAATGTAAGTCTACAATATAATAATATTGGGTAGGTACCTAATAGGTACGAATTACAGCAAGGTAGCCTTTTATCATTATCTACATTGGCATTAGGAAACCTATTTGTAAGGACGACCAATGGCTCAACAAAAACTGTCGAGGCGAGATGTCTAACGGTAAAGATGTTCCTGACTGCTACTTAGTAACTGTTCCTAACCGCCAGGTACCAGATCCCTGTAAACATCAAGTGAAATAAAAAATGCTATAATCCAGTCACGGTATTCGTTCATTAGATTGTACTGGAGCCGTTACTTAGGATCACGGAGTATATTCCGCGCACCAGCTACTAAAATTATTTTGACTATTTTGCTTGGCATGTTTTTTATTCACGTAAGCACTTTCTTTACCGTATACCTATTGTAGGTGTGCAGCGCAGTAGTAATAAGGTTACCTAGGTACCTCCAATGTATTGTTTCTGTGGGGGTCGTATAATGCCACCTTGGCCATGCCAAGGGAATTACGTAAAATAATAAATTGCCACTTAATAAGTAGGTAGTATCATCATCACAAGTTCTTAGTTACATGTACCTATCTGGCTTATGTTAATATATTTGTATCATACTAGCTTTCCGCCCACGGCTTCGCCCGTGTTTTTTTTTCGGACTTTTTTTTGCTATAAACCTCATGGAGCCCGAGACCTTTCCAACGAATGCAAAACCGTGGAAATCGGTTCGTGCGTTCTGGAGTTATAGCGTCAGGAAGGAAAACCCGACTTATTTTTATATAGTAGATTATGATAGTCATATTGATAATAGTACATTCATTGATTATTAATTTGAAGGTAATAATATTGATTTCAATAACATGTTATAAAAACTGGATTTGTGCCCGGTGAGTGGCAATAGGCTCGCCCCCTATTACATGGGACCCAAGCATACCGGCGAACTGTGGGTGAACATTAAGTACACCTCTGCCTAACCCTTCGGGGAATACAGGCGTGATGGTATGTTATAAAAACAAATACTTATTATGACATGATGAATTACAAAATTAAATTGGTAGGTACCTATACAAAAAATACTGTTTGATTTCCAGTTTAACATCTAGCTGATCTTGCATATGAATGTTATAGTAGGCGCATGAAGCGAATGGTTGCTTAGCGCCAGTTATTATTCTTAATAAACTTAGTAGGTAGTAATTAAATAATTTTAAATGTTCCGGCTTACGAGCTTGACTGCCATGATGATAAGAAATCCTACACTCCCTGAAGGCTGCTCTTCTTTTGAAGAGTTCCTCCCGTAACTAAAAAATAATAGTCCACAAATATTGTCTTGTTAAAAATAATCATGAAACATGATTTATGTTTCATTATTATTTTTAATGATTTAAGTTTCAAGGATTTAAGATTCTTGAAATCTCTATACTACCTCAGATCAAATAAAATTACGCCTTATCTTGTCAGTCGAGCTATCAAGCTATCGAAAGCTCGACTGACAAGATAAGGCGTAGTTTCGGTATTGTTATATAGTGTAAAATTGTGTTTGTAAACGGCTAGGCGTAGTTTTAGCCGGCCTCACTTCTTTGTTCGCAAAGTTTATCTTAACTTTTTATTTGAACTGAGTATACAACCTATAGAGATTTCAAGGATATTAATAAGTAGTAATATTAAGTTTGTACACTCCTAAATCCTAACTAGAATATTCTACCAAAAAGACAAGTCAGAAAAGAAAAACAGTATAGGTAAACTACTTATATTACTTATTTCTAATTATAATCTACATAATTTCATCACAAAACATACCATCTGAAAATAATTATTCAGACCTCACACTGGTCAGCCGCGACAAGACTTGACTAGACCGTATCCATCAAGCTTTTAGAATTGTCTTGACACCATAGTGGATAAAATATCATAAAATATGGTGGTATCTAAAACAAAACAACTTAATCTAATCTTAGGATTATAGTATAGACTAGCTTTCCGCCCGCAGCTTCGCTCGCGTGGACAACACGATTTTGACTGTTATTTTTTTCCTATTTCCGGCGGGATATTGTAAATTATTTAAAATTAAGACCAAATAATTTGCTCCACTATATTATTTTATTGAAATATAAAAATAACATGTAATTTTTTTATTAATTTATTCATGTCCTTTGAGCGATGGTTATTCTGGACGCCTTGTAGGGTCGATTTCAATGAGGAGGTACAAATACCGGAAAACCACTTTGCTCTCAAGAATTAAAATTGCACTTCTTTGTATACCACATTGGCTTTTCTGTCTGGTATCAAAATGACCAGACTGCTTTTAATACAGTAACAGGCAAGGTAGAATTTCCCGTGTGAGAAGCCGTTCTTCCATTAAATCTATGCCTGCTACCCTTAATGACAAAAATTTTATTTTTAGTATTACAAAGCATCTTCTTAAAAACATAGGCATCAATTCACACATTCGAGGTATGAAAACTGAATCCCCCGAGCACATCCAGTAATCACAGTGACCTTTTTAATACTTTTGTGCAATGCTGATACTCTCAGTCTAGTCCCGTTACATAGCTTAAGTGCCAATCTATAGACTTCGTTTGTATATTAGAAAAATCAGGATATACTCTAAGATCTGTCATAGTCACCTGTCACTACTGTATTTAGGAAAGATGATAAACATATTTACAATCTCCATTTACTATTTTAAGTAATACCTCAGAAAACTCTCCAGCATACGCATCTCTCTCGTATTACTTTTTAAAGATAATCATTATGTTGGGCCATAGGTATGACGATGTCAAGGAAGCTCTGACTTCGTCTGCTCGGGTTCCTCTAGGTACAACAGAATCTGACGGAATTCCCAGTAACTCCACCCATCACTCTATTGCTGCCTCTAACATTTTTAAGAAGGGTTCTATGGTGTGCCTCTCAATCTCAATTCCACTTTTGTGTGCCATAGAAAGCATTTTATATTTTTATCAACTAACGTTTCTTGAATAAAATCACATTGAGTTTTCAAACATGACATGACATGCGTCAAAATAAAAAGTAAATTAAATCAAAAGCACTAAGGAGTATTGATATCAAAATCGAAGCAAATCATCCCGAAAATTACTTTCCCCCTTTTTTTAAGTCCGTTAGGGGATGAATTTCAATAAAATACGAAGCACGTCTTCCATCAATTCTGTTAAAGAACGTTTATACAAAATTTGAAGCAGATTGGACCAAGGAATCACGTTGTCCCATACAAACTTTGCCCCCCTTTTTCACCCCCTTAGGGGTAGAATTTCGGAAAATCCTTTCTTATCGGATGCCTACGTAATACAAAGAATACACCCTCCAAGTTTTAGGTCTCTACGATCAGCGGTTTAGGCTGTGCGTTGTTCCGTCAGTCAGTCAGTCAGTCATTCAGGACAAAGGATTTTATATGTATAGATTTGAAGCAGATTGGACCAAGGAATCACGTTGTCCCATACAAACTTTGCCCCCCTTTTTCACCCCCTTAGGGGTAGAATTTCGGAAAATCCTTTCTTATCGGATGCCTACGTAATACAAAGAATACACCCTCCAAGTTTTAGGTCTCTACGATCAGCGGTTTAGGCTGTGCGTTGTTCCGTCAGTCAGTCAGTCAGTCATTCAGGACAAAGGATTTTATATGTATAGATGTAAATGCTCTTGATATAATATGATGAATATAAAGATAAAAGGATGATAAAAATAAAAATTATAATGAGGATAAAGTACAACATGCAAACAAGTTTCGTTTAAAAATAGTCTTTCTGCATATTTAATGATTAACAGGTATCAATCGTAACTTAGATAAATGGGAGTGACCTTGCGGTTTCCTGCCTCTGCTGCCAGTCACTCAAAGTACTTCGCATAATCCTGGTGCATAGAATAGGCTGTCGTTACTAACCCGTTATAATGCCTTCTATGTTAAACTTCTTGCTATCATATTAAGTAACGGAATTCTCGAGATATGTTGTTATCGCTTATGTAGATCGTAATGTGAATGCTCTCGAATCGTTGACAAGTGCCTATGTTACGTGTTTAAGAGAATATTTTGTGTTGTCTCGTTGTATTATATAACTGGGGTCGAAGCATGACGACGACCACTTTTTATGCATAGAAAGTTTAAGTTTTGAGGATCTGGTGGCTAATATCTACGCTGAACAAACGATCTGGGCTTGCCGTCAATCTATAGATGGGGTAGCACCATTTTAAGAAAGTGGCATTCTATGGACAATACTTTTAGAGTTGTTCTGCCATATGAACATCTATGAGAATCACTTATGGATGAGAGAAGCCGAAATGACTTGTCCAGTTCATTCTTAGGATATGGACTCGACCTTGAAAAAGGGTAAAAGAGGTGTAGGTAATGGTCGTCACTTCGTGTAAACATGTCGCCACTGGTTAGATTCGGAGCCGATCCTGTAATAGTTGGGAAAAGGATAGAAGGATGAGGAGAAAATTGTTTTTCTTGGACGAAGAAGTGTTATCTACAGCCTACGATGATAACCAAAGGCAGTGGTCATTTGTACTTAATGTTGTTTCTTAAGCATCTGCGTGAAATGTCGGCGCGAATCTTGTTTTTAAAATTATACTTGCATATATACCATCACGCCTGCTTTTCCCAAAGGATTAGGCAGAGGTGGTACTAGGTAATTCATCCGCAGTTCGCCAGTATATTTAGGACCCAAGTAGTAGGGGGCAAGCATATTGCCATTAAGCAAACTCCGAACTGCTACTGCGCATTTTATAGAAAAACCCAATAACAATTTGCTCGACCCGGGAATCGAACCCAGGACCTATAGCATAGCAGTCGAACTTGGGACCATTCGACTAATGAGGCACTACTTACTGATTAAGTCTTAAAGTAATACTTATTAGAATTAATACTTACCAGTATTTAGATATATTTATTTATTTATTTATTTTATACTTTATTGTACACCAGAAAAAAAATAATAATATATAAAACACATTTGAAAATAAAAGAATATACAATTGGTGGCCTTATCGCTATCTGCAATCTCTTCCAGGCAACCTTAGGATGGACATTACTGAACTGAACTATAAAGTGGGGTTGAGCATGGTGCACACAATTTTTATACTATATAATATTTATACACATATAGATACATAAATATAAATACATAATTATATAGATAGATAAATATAAATACAATATAAACTATACAAATATTAAGATATATAAGCAACGAATGGCATAAAAAATTACAACAGTGACAGAGTTACAAGGATAAATAGTGTTCCTTCACGAGTCTTTTAAACACATGAAGAGATTGAGCACGCCTGATCGAAACTGGCAACGCATTCCACAAACGAGCAGCCTGAACTGTAAAGGATTTGTCAAAAAACGTTGTGGAATGCATAGGCATCTTCAGTTTCAGGTTATCCGATGACCTCAGAAATAAAGTGTGAGTATCGCCTAAGAACTCAAAACGGTTCTTTAGGTAAAAAGGTGTAGACGGAAGGAAAAGTACATTATATAATAGAGAAAGAATATGAGCATTCCGGCGAAAGCGGATAGGTAACCACTTGAGCTTAACACGGAATTCAGAAACGTGGTCATATTTGCGTAAACCAAAAATGAACCTTATGCAAAAGTTTTGAAGGCGCTCAAGTTTATCAAGTTGGTCTTCTGTAAGATCAAGATAGCTGACATCAGCATAATCAAGGATGGGAAGAAGGAGTGATTGAGCGAGCGCAACTTTGGTCGCAGTCGGTAGGAAGTTACGTAATCTTTTTAATCCCGCGGCAGATGCAAACAATTTGCGGCTCACTTCCTGTAGCTGAGCAGACCAAGACAGATTTCTATCTATGAATACCCCCAAGTTCTTAACTTTATCCATGAAAGGTACTACAACATTATCAAAAGAAACTTGGGGAAGGGCTGACCAGTCAACCCTAGAGATAGTTCTAGAGCTGCCAACTACTATAACCTGTGTCTTCGTGGGATTAACTGTAAGTCCATGCCTCTTACTCCAGTCGCAAATTAAAGCCAGATCTTGATTAACCGTGTGGACAGCGTGTGATAGATTCCCAAGGGGAGCTCTGCAATAAATCTGCAGATCATCTGCATAAAGATGATAGGAAGAAAGTAGCCGTTCGGAAATAGAGTTTATAAAAACTGCGAAAAGTAGAGGAGATATATATGAGATAGATATATGATGTGTCTTAAGCATAAATATTCTTAGATAGAGGTGTTTTCATCCATCTGTGACATAGGATTGATCGGTTGGATCGGAAGCTTATCTTAATTGATCAAGAAACCGAAGTATTACTTAGTCTAGAAAATAGACATTTTATAGTCTCATTCAGTAGATGGATGGAAAAAGAAAATGTATTGGACGGGTCAGGGTTCCCGTGGTCCTGACAAAGCGGTCAGAAGTTAAGTGTCCGATATATCCCTGGTTCATTGCCAGTGGGTAGGTATATAATACAAAGCAATTATGTACAAATTAAAATTCTGACGGCGTAACAAAAGTACTTGAAGGAGATTACACGCTTCTGCAATAGTTTTCATTAGTAGGTACAGGAGTTACTTAGTGAAATCTTTTCTGGTTATAATGTCGGTATGTTTGTATCCAATAATAATAATCTGTCTACATAAGCCTTTAGAATACGTAGGAAGGGCACTCGTGCATAAACTTGGATACTAAATGAAATAAAATACTAACGCCTGACTGTTCGGAGGCGTCAACTCCTATTTCACTTACCGAGGTCCGCCCACTCGCCTGCGAGATACATTGTGCAGTTGTGATCACACCACGCGAACCAGTGTGTACTCAGATGTATTGTATCCATGTGCAAAGCCAGGATTGATTTATGAAATGCTGGTTAATGTTAAAAGACTTGGCGGAGAAATTTAAATAGAAAATTGATATCGCTACTCCCTATAGGCCAATTTTAAAACTAGCACAATTTTAAAACGTTGTCTCACATCACTTGGATCCAATTCCCAAGCTCAGACTTTGGTTTTGTGTTCAGTTAAGGTGACACTGGGAAACGGTGGTGTACATTTGTATACAGCCTAACCCTGAAGGGACACAGGAGTGACTTTAAGTACTAGTATGTAGGTAGGTGATATATGGTTTTACTTTTATCATATAGCTTAAATAAGCACCCAATTTGTTGTGAAATTCATAGTTATGATATACATTGTATATATGAACTGAGTTAACCCCACTAAAAGTCCGTACGTGTCAAGTGATTCACATGTGACAATGACATTACCAATAATTTGCGCACGATCCCGCGATGGGAAGCTGCTAAGACACTTTTTGTTTTAAAAGAAATCGTTTCCATTCTTAGATCAAGTAATCAATCACGATACAATAATGGAAAAAAATAGACACACAACAAGAACTTGGTGGGACTTCGAAGCACTTCGATGAATCGTATACAATCGTGATAAAGTTTTAATGTAATTTTAACCCCTTTTCTCATACGACGGATAAGAATGGACCAAGCACTTATGCACTTTTTTTTATTTCCAATTGTAATGTGTCTACATTAGTGAGCAAGTGTAACAAGAATTAGATATTATTTTCTATCTATCTTGTAATCCTACAAGAGAAGTGACGTCAGCATTTCAACATGCGTAAATTTTATATAAAACCTCTTTTTTATAGTTTAGTATTCACTAAGCATTCACTTATTATAATGCATAAAATGCATTACCAAGACTACTTATGGTAAGTCTAAGTCTTATGGGATAGCTCACGATATTATGTTAAAGAGAACATTACTTTCTCAGGTGTACTTTAAGCGCAAATGTTAGTGTCTTCTATGATGTATCAGCTTACCGCGCAAGAGTAATATAACAATTTCGAGTTATTATCAAGAGAGAGCCAAATGGACTTCATTATTATATGAAACGAGAGCTTGTTCCTAAATGTGGTAGGTACTTATGTTAATATTTTGTATAATACTTATGACATTGCTATCTTTAAAAAGTAATTTATTTTGTCTTTGTCATGCAGGAATGAGTTTTTGTAAAGCAAATCTGCTGGGCTTCTAAATATAAATTGATTGTAAAACAATTGCTGCATGTGGCAATTTTAAATAATTCCAATAATCGGTTGCCATGATCAGTGTACCTACCTGCGTACATAAATACATAATATTAATTTAATGTTGCTACAAAAAGCATTAAAGTAGACCCATTTTAGCCAGGATGTTACAAGAAAATCTTAATCACCAATTACGAACGTAATTAATTAATTTGTATAATTAATAATCTATCTAAGTCGTATTTGGTCAATTAAGGTAGGTCAATAAATTTTATGTAATTTCTATAAGTACATACAATAATTATCATTTAACTTCACTTTTATGCAGTTAACATAAGATAACTTATAAGTCAGGCTACACCCGCTACATTGCGGTATTAAACTACGTAGGTATAGGTACTAGAAGATAGAATGTGGCATTAAGTAATATTAAAATAGAACTCCAAACAGTTACTAAATAATTAGGGAACCACTCTAGAAAAACTTTGTTGGTCATTAAAATTTAATGTATCAAAATATTTTAAGGCCATTTATGTGGACGCCGCCTTACATGGAAAAATCGTTACATTGAATTTCTATGGACGTCGACGGGCCATTTTATGGTCTAACGCGGAATTACCATCATTACATTAATGCTTCATGCTCCGTGATATATTGTTATGGCATATTGACTTTCACGCTTTAATTTACTTCCTATTGAACACTTTACCTCATAACTATTGCATGGTAGAAACTTAAATATTTTGGATGTTTTCGTTGCAAATATCCTATCCTACTTCCTACTAATATTATAAATGTGAAAGTTTGTGAGGATGGATGGATGGATGGATGTTTGTTTTTCTTTCACGCAAAAACTACTGAACGGATTTTGATGAAACTTTACAGTATTATTGTTTATACATCAGAATAACATATAGGCTTTAAATTATAACGTTATTTTGGGAAATTCCCACGGGATTGGGGAAAAACTATTCCACGCGGACGAAGTCGCGGGCAAAAGCTAGTAGCCCATAAAATTAAGGCTGGTTGTGTCTCCTTGGGCGTCAACATAACATAACATACAATCACGTCTGTATCCCCGAAGGGTTACGCAGAGGTGTACCAAGGTACGCCTACACTACGCCGGTATGTTTAGGTACCGTGTAATAGGAGGCGAACCTATTGCCGTTAACCGGGCACAAATTCGAGTCCGAGTTGCTACTGAGAATTTAATTGAAATAACCAATAACACTTTGCTTAGCGTAGCAGTCGCGCTTAGGACCACTAGACTAATGAGGCAGTCTTTGATTGATTTTTTTAGGTTTTTCACAAATTGTATGTCTATAAGACATTCTAGCTAGAGTCACAGCAGTAAGAATTGCGACATCATCTATAGCTTATTCAACTGAGTACTAAAACTTTTGCTTAAAAATCTTTCTTGTTGCAGAAACCTAGTACTTAGTGTCAATTTTACACTGATATCTGCTACGATAACGTCTCTGTCTAAGCCTTCGGCGAATACAGGCGTGATGATGTAGCATTCAAATTTTATAAGGTTAGACGGTTATCGTTGAGCGTAAAACCAGAAATTGGCAACGGATGCAGGAACTCGCCTCTCAAAGCAATAGTCGTGCTCTAACTAATGAGTGCATTCGTACGTGTCTGGTATAGTTTCGCGCATAAACCGCGTTGTTTAACTGAGAGCATAACAATAGTAATGATGCTCGGCTGCTAGTCACCTGTCTGTAGCAGCTGTCTACCTAAGATTGTGTTTAGAGCAATATATTCCACAGGAAAATAATATATATTCCTCCTGGTCGAAGAAGTAGACATAATGATGTTAACATTTCTTGGGATAATTTTAAAGCTAAACAAATTAAGACAGCTTAAGAAAAAATGCTGACTATGTATTGGATAATCAGTAACAGTACTATTATTGGATAATTCATATACATAATAAGTCTGTTTACTATGATTAACCAAGGTTTCACAACATCGCGGTTGTTATTATTCAAGAACAGAATATGGAATGCTTGTTTACGAACACAGCGCAAATGTAGTTGGTTCTATTCAATATGTTTTAGTATAATAAATGCAAGGCATCCGGGTTCGTCGTGCTATCCAGCCCGCGCACCTAAACTGTACCTACCGACCTAGGTATCCTAACGCCGTTCCTAGGTCGACGACCCTTCCTAGCCTCGGAGGCGGTAGATTCGCAGGATACGATAAATTTCAATAGTGCATTGACTGCATGTACCCGGTCCAGTCTGGATAGACTGCAACTGCAACGTAAAATCATATTCATTAATGTCTAATGTGAGCTCTATACAGAACTTCCGTATTGGGTCAGCGTCTATTCATTTTGAATTGCCTTTCATTTCAAACGTACCTATAGATATATAATGTAAGTATATTTTGGAGTTTGAAACTTGAAAGGATCCCTCATTTAGAGAATGTTAATCAAAAGCATTACAATACGTTTTTTTCCAAGGATGTGAACAACATGAGATACCTTTTATACTTTTCCTTTTGCTATAGCCGGGAGGTCCTAAGATGACGCTGTAAATAGTGAAGTTCTAGAGCAAGACGGCAATTCTCAGCCTCTGGAACGCAATCAACCATGACTTGACCATTAGCGCCGTGTCATTGGAACTTTGATGTGTTTATTCAGCCGCTGTAAATGGCAATAAGGCTGTGTCCCTTATATTGCAAAGAGAGGAACAAATATTTGTGCGGGGTTACACTACAGCATAACGTACTTAGTTTGACATAGTAAATACAGACAAGTTAAGTTTACTGCGGAGGTAATTGTTAAATGAGTTGGCTTTTACTTACCTTTAAAAGGTGCTTGTATGAATATGATCTTGTACGAGTTGAGAAACGAATTATCCGCGTGAAACGTTGCAATTATCGTAGGTTTATGACGACCAATAGGGTCTTGTTATGTTGTAAATGTTGCACGCAGTTTTGTAATTTTATCGTCCTATGGCTAGGCTTAAAGTTAGGCTTCATTCTAGGGCGTCTGCCTCTTATATGCTCACATTCCATTTGCATCATTACAGTGATTGTTAGTGCACTATTGTAAACTGGGCTGGTTTTTTGTGTCGTGTAGTTAAATGCGTTGTCTAACAACGACATTTACGATGGTTGTTTGCTATAATAAAATTAAGTTTAATGCCGACTGCAAAGCAAGGGCTAATATAACCCGACGCCAATTTTTTGTTTGTAATAGGAGATATCTTTTATTTTTGTAATTTTTATAACAAATAAATAAATAAAGGACTCTTAACTGTTTGTTAATTGGTGACCTCAGTAAGGGTATGTTTGCTGTGCTGTGTAGCTGTTTTGTGTTGCTTTATTTTTCATTTGAGGATTGCGATGTATTTCTTTTCACTACAATTATTTTACATTATTCTTTATTGTGTATGCAAATAACAATAAAATATTCAAATTGCACATACGTTATAGTCCCTATAGTAATTATGACAAAAATAATTTGCATTTTACACAAAACTTGTTAAATATTCAAGGAACTGCCGACGACAACGTAATTATGTTATTATGTGGAATTATGGAGCTGTGAGGGTGAACTTCTGAGTAATATCTGGTGAAGACAATTGGCGAGAACGGCGTGCGGCGCGGGCGCACGTCTCGTCGTCGCCTGCGCAGGAGTCGGGACGTGCCACATCGCTCATTAATGTTTTTGCCTCAATTAACTACACGAGTTATCCAGAACTTTAGCTAAATTAAATATGAATTATGCAAATTAATGTGCCTGTTCTCATTAAAGTTGAAACAAAGTTATTTTGAAATTATTTTTAACGACAGGGACATTTTATTGCCGCATTACTTGCCAAAAATGGAAGAGAATGCTATAATGAACTGCATAGTTAAGCAGCTGAGAAGTAAATTCGCAGAATATTGTTTTAAGTCGTGAGAAAATTATTATACCTGGATCCTCTTGGATACTGTTTAGTGGATTGTAATAGATTCATTGTCCCATTGTGACATTACGATCACAAATCTATTCCATCTGCCTTGGTTACTCTTATGATTTATAAGTAGGTACTTTGTGAGTAGCTTCGGTTCCAGCTAAGTTCAATATGGAATATTCCTTTTATCATGAATTGAATCTACGTAAGAGCTGAGATTGCATCCAGTCAGCTAGACGTTGTATCGTATGTCATTTACTTATAATTTAGTACCCTGCTACTTGAAGGATGTAAATGCACCTAAGAAGTCAGTCATGCTGATATCCCATCCCTTTATTTCAACCTTAAACCAACTGAGTAGGAATCATATTAGCATGTACGTTACTGCCTTAAAATGTCTCAAGAAAACGTAATACTTATAATAAATAGGTGACTGTCAATATAAGTAAGAATGATAATTTAGTACTTGCGACGGGAGACATTTGGTATTCAGTGCGAAACTCTGACTCATGTCTGCGTCGCAAATCAATCATTGACTGGTTATGATTATGAATGATGCGATCGGTCCTACTTATTTTCGTACAGTTATTTGCATAGTCATACCTATACAATACACACAGGATATTATTGTGACGTGACGAATAAAAAGAAAGTGTGTGATGAAATTAAACAAACCAATAAAAACTACTGAAACAGGAATCCTATTTAAAAATCAATTACTTGATTACAATTATCACCACTTGATATAATTCCTTTCGCCGTTTCTTCCGGCTAACTTCCAAATAGGATGGACTGATTTTGAAGGAAATTTGTAGATACCTAATTTTATAAGGAGTAATGTAAGCTATTTAACACTTTACTTCGTAAAAATAAAAATAAATTCTCTGCTCGGAATCTAGTAGATTTTTAATGATTAGCTTAATAGATCTTCCGCAATAACATCGGAGATGTATACGTAGAAATAGCTCGTGGTAATAGATGAGGCCACCTATCTTGCTATGCCACCGCTAGTCGGCACACAGACTAGCAAGCATTCATCAAACATTATTGACACACGATTAATATACCCTCGCTAACCAACGGGTTTCCCGGCACACAACTATTTTAATGATGGACTGATGAAAGTTTATGAACGACTACCTAGTAATACACAACGTAGATACCATGCATTTTCCATTAATTTCGGTTGTAATTGTCTTAATCTTACAAATTCGCAGGTTACAATCTGTTATCTACTAGTATTCAATATTGAATTATAAGATCTCTAAGTACCATTGCTTTTAGTTATGGAAAAGAAGTAGAAGCACTGTTTTAGAATACCTATAGAAAGTCACCTAGAAGAGTATTCGTGTGTGTAAAAAAATATCTTGTTGGGGACATTATTCTGTAGATTCTGTCTGCACCAGTGCAGTGGTAAAAAGGCGTGAGTAACTAACTTCAGACGGCTTTCGGAAGGCAGCTGGTAGTGACTGGATGACGAAAGCCGAAGATCGAGTTCTAGGACGAGTATGGGCTGATGATGAACTTCAGATATTGAAGTTATCATAATTTATATTGGTAATTACAAACAACAATTCAAAAATGATAACATGGAGATTCAAGAACCCACCGAACAAATCTCCATATTGATTGAGTAACGAATCTATAGGACGCGAGTCTATTGGTTCACCGTAAACAGTTGACAATTACTATTATTTCACATTCATTTATTTTCATTATAATAAGTTTTTTTTACGATAAGTATAAAAATATATAAAATCAGTATTTCATATAATTCTTATGAATTTTGATTGGTGTTTCACGAGTTTAAATGCGAATCACTGCTAATTATTCCAGCTGTAAGTGCATGCATCGGCTGACAAGAGGCCTTGGACATGCTAATGCACCTAAATGACATCACTAAAATGCGAGGCATCGTAATTGTAATGGCCACCGCTGACACTGCACTATCTCACCATCGTGCACCGAGTGGACTGATGCTATCGACTTATGGACAATGAGGCACATCACTACCGGCTGTTTCATTATCGATATATTGCTCGTATTGTTTCGCATATCGATCTTATCATTTATTTATGTGTGTTTCGTACCATCGACAGGTTCAGATTCCTATGCGTCATTTACATCATTAACTTAATTTACACAAAGAAAATAAATAGTCTATTCAGGCAATTACGGGTGCAGTTATAAACACTTGAATGGTATTTTAGTCAACTGAAATGATAGTCTATCGACTGCGTCCGATTCTGACATCTAATTTATGTAAGATCTCTGCGCCTAACCAACCATTTCAGTCGCATGATTGACGGGTGTCGAATGAAATACAGCTTGAGTTTAGTTTGATGATGACTCTTGATTACACCAGTTGTGCATCTATGATCGATAACTTCAAGCCGAACGACACCTCAGCTCACTCTCAGGTCGGTATTACTCGTGAATGCTTATTTGTGCACACCGCCAGTAAACGGCGTCAAGACGCATTAAATCTAAGATACAAAAGGATATAAATTAACTCGGGTTTCAGTCCTAAATAAACAAAGTAAATTGAATATAATATTTTAAATTCAATCGTACTTTTATCGTGCATCTGCAAAAGTAACGAGTGTTTAATTTTCGCGGCGTCGGGAGCGGCAATAAAAATGTTTCACTATTGAATGGGACCGTGTACGTAGGCGGTAGTAATTGATTACCGTGGCGAACATGGTATCAGCTTATCGTTCCATCGCTACGTACGCACAATGTCCAATAAACTAGGTGATGTTATCTGTCGTTGTAAATGAATCAGTTCAGCTTAGCTCCATTCGTGTATCGAAACACTAGACGAGGGATGAGGTGACGGGTCTACTCGCTAAAATACTATAGACAGGCATTTAATCTTATTGTTCTGTTCGAGTTTATAGCTGACCTTTGCTGAATATGTTTCGTATCCAGTTGCATGAACGCCCGTTACGAATCACTGAGTATTTGAATAATGTGTAGAAGGTAACTGTTTTTTTAACTATTTTCCACTCGATTTTAAAATAAAGAAATATTATGAGACATACAGCTGATACTCTAAACATATTACAGAATGTAAAAATAATGTCCCAAAATAGTTGAACGCCTTAATTTTTACTAGTACAAGCACTGCAAAATTTTAACACTGCATATAAAGATAAAGAGAACGTTAAACGGACATAAATTCCCGGAGCTTTAGCGACATTCAAATCGCACTTGGACTGAAATGGTTTTCTTGTTGATTATTGAGATTTTTAACGTTATTTTACATTCTAGAAGCGAACACGGTAATAACGTGTAAGGGTATTTGTTCGGTGCTGGCGCAACCGAGGTGCGTAAAGTGTAATCTTAGAGACAGATACGAGACCATTACGCGAGATGGTCGTCTGATGACCATTACGCGCTAGGTGCAGACCACTGCGTGCTATTTTATGATTAGATAACTTATGTACGTAAAGCGAAACTGACCACAAATCGCTATTGAACTTTTGTACATGTATGAAGAGCTCAGATTTAAGTAATATTTTACAATAAATTAGATTAATTATACAGGGTGTTTGGTGCATCGTTTGCCAAATGAAAATGACCGATAGAAGAGGAATGAGTTATTGGCAAAGAGATAGCTACTGAAGCTATCTCTTTGCCAATAACTCATTCCTTGTCACACCAGTTTTTTTAGAACAAATTGAATATCATAGAACCATACTAGAGTAACATTAAAATTAAACTGAAATTATTAGTAATATATAAACACTATACTAATTAGATTTTTTTTTATTGAAGGTTTAATCCTGAGTTCTGGATTTTTTAAAAAAGTTGTTATAAAAAAACTGGTGTGACAAGGAATGAGTTATTGGGCCTGAAAAGATAGCTAATGACCTCTTCTATCGGCCATTTCTATTTGGCAAACGATGCACCAAACACCCTGTATATGTAGATTTGATTCCTAAATCTATTTTGATTTTATCGATATAAGTTTTATAGATGTCTTAAAAATAGTTTGTATGATAGATCGCAGCTTCACGTACCGTCTAGATAATGTGGCAGTATGTGTGGACAAGTCATTATAACCACATTACCGATTTATTTCGTCACACACGACTACGCTCGGACTTTATTTTTTGCTTGACTGAACATGAAGCTACGCAATATGTTCGATCATAGACATTTACGCAAAATTATTGTGATTTAACTTCGTTATAGATTTATAATTTTTCAGACTGTTCTACTTGTTGACTGCTCAGTTTATGATCAGGAAAAGTTCAGTCATAATTGTCAAGGTATGTAATTTGTTCCAATTAATTGGGTTAGTAAGTTTATTATCACGCTTCAAAATCTTCACGGAGTTCTCATTGACGTGTTGCATTCCCCACAATGATTTTTCTTCACTACAATAGGTACCGAGGACCAATTAGTTAGGTATAACAGGCGACTTTCTGTGTACCTACACAAAACAGATTATGGTTCCTTATGCAGAATATTTGAGTACCATCTATATGGTACTCAAATATGGACGCAGCTAAAAAATTTTTAACGAAGTCTCCGTTTTAGTCTTCCTCATTCTAAATATTAGTTGTTTCAGAATATTTTTTGTAGGTATGGGTACTCCGTACCACATGACCAATAGGCAAACGGATCTATATTTAAAACATCTCTTCGATATGGGAAATCTTCGGCATTTTGCATAATACATGCATTTAATCGTGTGGAGTTTAGTAGCCGTACTTATTGATGATATTATATTATAATTATGGTACCTATGGTGAACATATCAAGATTATTGAATTGAATTTTCAATACGTAGTATTCTTTGACATTAAGTTGGAAGAAACATATGGAGTAGCTTATAAATACCGTGAGTTATGAAAGTTAGTAAAGAGTTAGGAAATGTTAAGCTCTACCTAAAGCTTCACATTTCCTAACTCTTTAAGGGTAGCTATATTCTATCGACGACAATTGCAGTTGTACCTACAGTATGTACTTAATGAGATCGAAGGGTCATGCACCCGCGCGTGCTTTAATTGTTGAGTTATGGTAAATAATTGATCGTTCGGAGCAAATTTGATGACTGGTTGGAATGGTTACTCGTAGGTACAGTATCCTCATGCCGATAATATAAAAAAAGAAAGGAGGTTTAGTTTTAAGGCAATGTTGTAGCAGCAATGCCTATAAGTTGATATTGAACTGCTTTTTGACATTGACTCAATAAAAAAAACAACTCTTTTCTCAGATAACATTTATTCCGGTGCAGATTGCGTCAGCGATGGCGCGCGTGAGTCTGCGTCTCAGGCGCAGCGCGGTTCGGTCGATGCGCGCGCGGCGGCCGTACCGTGCGCACTCGCCCACCACCGTCGTGTTGCACGACTCCTGCAAACGTGATTATAACCTCACAACATGACCTTATTTATTAGAGATACCTATTTGAAAACGTGAGCTAAATATCCCTCGGTATTACCGGTAAAGTTAAATATTTCCATGGTTTAAGAATTCCAAGTAAGCCATACGAAGCTATAGTCTTTTGATCAATACACTACGTATTAAATAAAACCTTGGATTGCATAGGCTCTATATTTTTTATTTTGTATACCGGAAAATTTAATTTAGTAATCACATTTTTTACGCTGATACAGCCGCAGACGTTACAACTACTATGTGTTTAAAATAGAACACTCACTAATAGAGCAATAATGACTGTTCTCACCTTATAATGATTGAGCTGCACTTCTTTAAAGGGCGCTGACCAGCCAATGGACCCTGACGCCCCGAGGCTTTTCAAAGGGTAATGGTTGAACGCCGTCAATACCTTTTGAGTCAACATCCAGCTCTTGCTGTAGAATCCTATAGGACTTATCACTGCCGAACTTATAACGTGTTTCGCTAATTTAGGCGTAGGCAACTCAATGCCACATCTTGATTTATACTTTTCATTTAGAACTTCTTCTTCTTCACTATCTTCTATGACTTCATTGTTTAAATAATTTGTATCTACAATTAATTCTATTTCATCTATTTCTAAATTATTTGATTTGTCAATCCGCACATCGTCCCTTTTAACGTAAATATTGTTTTTTACTCCTCTGCCGTCCATGCTCTTGTACTTGTCAATGTCTTGCATGAATTTAAAGAAAAATACGTTTTGTATTATAACAGAAGAGCGTTGGGAAGAATTCCAACCGTATTCATTAAGACGATTCAGTAGTTCTGGCCAGGTATCTGCGATTTTGGGCAAAATTACTTCGTCAATATCAAGGGGGACTATATACTCAGACTCCTTTATATTTCTATATAAACAATCATTATAAGTTAAAATGTGATCCCTTCTTCTCTGCCATAGAGATCTACCAGACTTATGCTTAATAGGAACATGGAATAGTCTTACAATACTTTTATTTTGATAGTGCAGTAGAACTTCTTTTGTTTTTTCTGATACTTCATCTACATACATATCAATCATATTTACACCAAGTATTTTATTAGTTTCGATCCATTCAACTAAGCTACGCGATATATCTTTGTCAAAATTAATGTCTTTAACACAAATTGTAAACGTTCGTTTTCTTTTATTTTGTTTAGTACTAGGTTCTAATTGAAAAGCATTAGAAGGGTTATCGCATGGTTCAGTTACGACTGACACCACGGAAGGACCATATAGTGGTTCCGTTAGAGGGCATGATAGTAGCAGCGGGGTGTCAACCTCTGATAGTGAAATATCCCACTTGTGCCACCAAATTTCTAATGGTTTGGCTGCTACGACCTCCACTGAATCTTCAAGGAAATCGTCATTTCGAGAGCGTGTTTGGCAAAACAACGTATCTGCAGTTGAATAGTTTCGTCCTGAAAATGAAAACATACTTAATATTAATAAAAAACATATAGAAGGAACTCTTTTTAATAATATTTTTTATGAAATAATAAAATTTATCCTACAGTTAAGTGAGATGTGAGTGAACGGAAAGTGCTCGCCGGCAACGTTTCAAGCGTCTTCCCATAATTCATATAGAGAAACTCCATTACTTATATAATAGTAATTTGTTGAAATGATTTCCTCGGGTTCAGTTGCGGGGCTTTGCGAGGAACTGTCATTAAAACGGTGCTTCAATTACAGGCTTGCCTGATCAGGATGGGACGCATTCCTAGTAGATATGGCGAAGAAAGCAATACCCTTTTTGTATTATCGTTTTTCTTTTTAGATAATGGTTTTTACCGTTGCATTCTCTATATTTCCTACAGTATTCAATTTGAAATAGATCTGACGTACGACAAAACGTGTCTATGAGCGTGTAGATTTGATACAATATAATTGTTATTTTGAACATAAACTCGCTTTGCATCCAGTAGGTAAATTAAACCATTTTTGACGTGTCAAAATATTATACGATTACTTCTGCATTATAACTTATGGTGGCCATATTACTGCAAGATTTAAAAAAAATAATTGCCAGCAACTGTTTGTAGAATTAAAATAGCAAGCAAGTAATTTAAAATAAAACAGTTGAAAACAAATCAGTTAAATAGAAATTTAACCGCAGAATTCTATAGGCGCGTTTATTTTTAACCGCAAAAGGGAGCTATAAAATCGACAAACAATCTTTCCCAACCAAATATAAAATGTAAAAGCGAAAGGCAGCGGGAAGGGCCAGTGTTTAATCCGTCTCTCATTCCTCACAACAACATAGGAGTTGGGTGGGTTTATCTCGGCCGGGAAGGAATTTACACGACGCGTACGCTCGCCTCCAGTGACAAATGAGTGTGAGCTTATCGGGCCTCGCGCACTGTCGCCAGCCGCGCACTTTCCATCCAAGCTTTTGTTACTTTAAGTCCTTTAATGTGTTACAAAAATACTTCTACAAACTATACTTAATGCTAGCAACAGTTTAATGAGACATCCTACGTGACTTATTGGTAGCATACATCTTAAAATAAAAACATCTCCTCCTTGATTAAGTTGCTGAACGCTTTTTGTTTTGTATGCAGAGAAAATAAGGACGGGCGATCGGCTATCACAACCTCCGGTAATTATGGCGTTGGTTTATCAGTACTTGAGATTTCCCTGATGTCTTTATTGACCGAGATTATTTTGTTTACCTGGCTTTTATTTTATTTTTCTGAGCGAAGCAGTAAAATCTTTAGTAAGCCGTCTGTTCGAGCTAATCTCAAGAATTACTGCGTGGCTTTTGATGGTTTACACATACCTATACAGCGCGAACATCGAGTACAGTTTAAGTTGGTAAAATGTTGTTGGTAAAAGAAAATAAAACAACCAGTGTGAAATTATGGGTCGTGTTAAAATATATTTTGTATAGTCAGATGTGTTCACGCATGCATGTTTATGTCATAAAAATTTATGTTTATAATCGGGGCTTATAAATTGATTCCCGAGAAACTAGAGTTGTTTGCATATTTTATTGAAGTGAAGTGTGTTTAGGGTGAATTTGTATAATCGTTTTGGATCGTTACGGAGGAATGTACGAGTAGGAAGAATATAATTACGCGCATGCGCAATCCGAGGACGGAGGACGAGAGGACGGGAGCGCTCGCGGCGACGCGCGTGCGATCCGCTAAAAACAAATACAACTTAATTGCTGATTAAGTTTCTGTATAAAATTAAAAGTTTGAAATGCACGGAGTTCATGTTGCGCTTGCGTGGGGCGTCATGAGAAGAGCCAATATGAAATATAATGAATAAATGAGTTTGGGGACCACCGTTCGCAATACTTTATGTATCTTCTTACTAGTTACAGACGTAACATTATTCTTAACCTAATCCTAAGGCTCACTGTAACAATGTTTCAATAAATATTTTATTATTTATTTATTTATTATTATTGTTTGAATATATACATCTACACATGGCTGTACTTATTTCTGATAATTCAATCAACTTTCCCAAGAAATATTTGTTATGAAAGATTCAAATGGAAAAAATCGATTATAAAATTTAACTAAATATAAATTGTTACACCTATTACCAGTTAATATGGTATTTCTATGGGTAAAGCAGAGGTTACTTACGTGGTCCCAGGTCTTAGGTCCCATGTAATAACCATTAATCGGGCACATATCCAAAGTCGTTTTTTTTGCCTTAATTTACATAAATGTATTAAAATAGATATCTAATTCCATAAAATGCTAAGTAAAGCTTGGCTTGATAACAAGTTATGGTATAAACCAGTTGTGTTTACTACGATTACAGAAGCTAATTGCGAAAAAATGGCCAAGTGTTGGCATGAATTATAAATGTACAATAACGTCCGTAACATTTAATTAGGTGTCACTGACCCTTTGCACGCGGACAGGACTTCATGTCAATTACAGGCGCTTAAGTTTTTCTGTATGTGGTCATACAATGTTGTAGGAAGAAGACCACTTTTTATAGTAGGACTATTCACGTGGCAGATGGGCATTTCACAACCTATTATTTTAGTGATAGGTGTTGCTTAATGCTTATTATCTTACTTGGTGAGTTATATAGGGCTGGTCCTATCTACTGATTATATTAGTATCTAAGTTCACTTAACGTAACATTAGTAATAATATTCGTAGGTATCTATTATTAGTTCTCACAATAATTTAGCGATTTAATAGCGAGGGTACCGGTTATGATTAAGCTCGATAGATGGCGTTACGTGTCATATTTTAAGAGTACCTATAAGTATTTAAGTTTGATTTTATTGAAATTAAATTGTCTATAATCTGTATTAATTATATTAAGACAGAAAACGAAACAAATGAAAGTGCTAGTAATACCACGAACGTATAAAGTTTCTTAAAAAAAAAAATACACGTATAAGTCTAGCGGGGTACCGTGGAATGTGGCCAGAATACGCACGTAGCGTTGCGCGGCCCGCTCGTCGTAGTACGCGGCGTAGAGTGACACGCGCGTGCCGGCTACGTGCTGCCACTCCTGCGCACGACGCCCTTCACCAGGCCAGCTGCGGTCCTGAAACAAACATGATTTTATTAAAAAAATTACGAATAGCTACTTTTACATGTTGATTGCTCCCTCAAATTTGGGTGTATATAAATACACCTCTGCCTAACCTTTCCGGGATTACAGGCGAGATAGTAAGGTATTAATTTATCCCCTTGACTCGGTGGTCACATGTGTAGTTGCTGAGGACCAGGTCCTAGGTTCGTTTCCCAGATTAAGCAGTGGGCTGCCCTCTATAACATTGTAACCTTCATAATATTATTGTAACGGTGGTGATCTGGGTGTGTACATCAATATAATGTTATACTAAGTAACTAATTACTTATTAATATTTTATTTATATTAAAAGCTTTCCTGGTATATTTTTTTGTATATAATAAATGTTTACTGGTGCTACTTCCTTTGAAAAAACCGGTTATTGGACAATCCTATTCAATCAATTCATTTTTAGATATCATAGCAGGCTGAGATGGCCATTTTTGAACCGACTGCGACGAACCTACGGCACTACAGACCGTACCAGTCAGATTCAAATATAACCTGATCTGTCATTGAACGATAAGCCTTTACCATGCAGGTCATCTTATACTGGACGAGTACGAGTGTGTGTCCATGAATCATATTGTTATAATTATTCCTGCTCCTTTTTCCATAGCAGTTTTCTAATATGAACCATATTATAATTCATCAAAAGCGACTTTTTTAGCCTTGCTATTTTTCAATTACTTTTTGTGTTGATACGTATAACTACTTATGTTATTATGTATTACATCCGTACTTTTTGTACATAATTTTAAATGAGTTAATTAGTTATGTTCTATATAGTTGATCGAGGCGTCTTATTAGTAGGTGTGTGACCGGATATTAGGGATTCTCCACAGTGGCAGTGCGCAGTGTAGATAAACATAATTAGTACCTACGTTGTATCTGATTGGTTTTAACTAGTTTCTTAGGAAGGATTGGTTGGTGGCACGTATAAAGCAACTTCTAAAATATAAGTACTATTACCCCTTACTATTACCTATTACAGACGTCGCCTCAAAGACGTAAATTAAAAATGTGAAGGCAAATTTCGACATGGCGGGTGGTAGTCGCGGTGGCTTAGCAGTCATAGCGTCTGGTGTACTTAACCAGAAGACGCAGGTTCGAATCCTGCCCGCGGTCGTATTTTTCCTTCACTAAAATAACTTAATAATCTTTGCATGCAAAATGCCAAAAAAATACAAAAAGATACTATTACCCCTGTTTCCCCAGAAGGGTTACGTAGAGGTATGCTAATACACGTTCACTTCGCAATGTGATCCAATGGGTATGACTACTATCTACTATTGAGAGTTTCACTGGCTTATTAGTTATTAATTATTACGTTAACTATAATTAAACCTTAGATAATATGCAGCCTTAATAAGTATTATGAATATTACACGTAGCGCGTTGATGTCTAATACAGGCGAGCTTAGATGTGAATTCTTCTAAACAAATGAAGCTGTTTAAAGCTAAATTAGGATTCAATGGCAATTTTTTGAAGAATAATTATTTATTATGTATATCACAAATGTAGCACTCGTGACAATTTTAATGCCAATGGCTTTCTCTACTCGAGTGGTAGAAAAAACCATAATTGGCAGCCTGAGTCAACAATAACAAAGTTTAGCTCACACACTGTTTATATTTCTATACCAACAACACGACGGCTATAGTAATTGAATTAAAGTTAAGCGCCACACTTATCGTAAGATCTTTGCAATGAAAAGGAAAAATAAATAAATAGGGTGTAGTATTCGATTCTCACAGTGCCCACTATTATTTGTAAAATGTAACCAACTCGGCGTGAACAACGCTATAAAAACTCTTTGCTTACAATCATTATTGTACAAGAGGTGTTTGAAACCGACACATAAAACTTAATAGGTCTAGTTTTTTATTTAATTTAAAAATGATTACATTAAAAGTTTGTTATGATGCATATATTTTTGACACCGGGGATTCGGAGCTTAAAATATCCTATGGAGTTTAATTACCATCATGCCTGTATTCCCTGAAGGGTAAGGCAGAGGTGTACTAATATACAACCACACTTCGCCTGCATGTTTATGTTCCATGTAATAGAGCACATGCCTATTGCCATTAACCAGGGCACAAATCCAGACTCCGAGCTGCTACTGAGAATGTCATAGAAAAACTCAATAACATTTTGCTCGACCTGGGAATCGAACTCAAGACTTCTAGCGTAGTAGTCCCGCTAGATAAATGAGGCAGTCATATTATTATGTTATATTAAAATTATTACATTAAATGTTTATTATTATGCTTTTTTATTTGACACCGGAGATTCGGAGCTTAATATATATCCTATATAGCTTAATTACACAAGCTTTTTTATAATTACTTTGATTATTTACTACTTTTTATAATTATACTAGCTGACTCGACAGACGTTGTCCTGTCTTAATAATGGCAAGAAATTTTCTTAATTTTTGTGTCCGTAAGAACCTTCTATAAAGCATTAGATAACTTTAAAAAATATACGAATAAAATTGGTAGTCGTTCTCAAGGGATGGCGTGAGAAAGGGAAATAGGGATTAATATTTACATATACGAGTATATAGATTGTTTTTGAGACAAATTACATATAATGTTCTTCGCTTGGTTGCCATCTTTCGTTTGCCTATCGTAGTTCAGCGGTTTAACCATGAAAAGGTAAAAACAATGTTATTTTCGCTGATTACAGCACAAATCTGGTTTAAACTTTAAACACTTTTCTCAATTAAGTTCCAACCATAAATCGATCTAAGAGCGGCTGACTGAAACGAAGTACTTCTGCAATAAAACGAGTCCGATAATTGATTTGTTGTATCATTAAAAACTTTCCCACCATTCATGATATGTTTGTCGAAAACTGACAGATGCGATTATTGGCAATTACACGCCGATTACTATAAACTTCGCGCTTCGTTACCCGAGAATGGGCAGATGTCTATCTCATATTACTTACGACTACGTAAAAGTTATGGACTTATAATTCACAAAATATATTAAACTTGGCACAAACATGGAAAGCCAGAAAAGTGGTCATAATATTCGTAATTTATGTTTCAAATAACTGTAAGTTAATGTTAAACACACAATTTACAAGTGAGGTACACCTCAGTGAGCGAAATGTTAACACCGGCACTAAACGCGGCCAAACTATTCATAGACACGTGCAGGGCTAGGGCACATAATAACTAATAGTGGGTACTACGTAGCTTGGGCCGCGCACAATCGTGCATAAATACTGCAGTGACGGTTCTCCCTGTGCCCAACGAATAAACCATTCCGAATAAATTATAATAAGCCATAAAGCTGATTTAAAGCTTTCTTCAATCCGACACTGGGTATCAGTGGGTTTAATTTGCATAAGTCTAAGCTAGCCAGCCTCGTCCCACGAGCGACGACGGGGCTGGTTTTACTACTCTACCCTGATTTATCAACGCAACCACTACGCCAACTAAAATGGAACTCTCTCGAGCTTTGAAAAGCGCCCAAAAAAGAATTTCCCACTAACGATGTGAGGTGTAGGTCCACTTTAGAGGCGCCTAGTTAAAGTTAAATAACAAAGGTATAAAAATATTTTTATATGGTCATCTTAAATTGCTGGTAGAGTAAACTATAAAAGATTTAATGTTGCGGGACGGAATAGCTTTGAGTTTGATCATAAAACTGAGATAAAAATATGTAAGATTTTCAATTATATTATGCATTTTATCTACATTTTATGATAGAAAATCATCTTCATAGAGTAATTGGATTGTTGATTGTTTAAAAAAGAAAAGAAATGTAATTACAGTACATACAGTAGATCTGCAATCGTATTTCTCTTCTAAATTGAAATTGTATCTATGCTATCTTTAGTTATTTACAATTCTTTATTGAATGAATAAAAACATTTTCTTTTAAAAATAGGGCGATCTTGTTATTATAAATTCGGTCAACGGCTAATAAAGCCCCTTTGTATTGCTAACGGTATTTGTATTGGTAAGAATACAAACATTTTTGTCACGTGCTACGAGATTTTATCATATCGACATTACGGGAGTCTGCCACGATAGCCTACTGCGTTGTTTGATTTTACATGAAGAAAATATCTCAGGCATGCAGGTTTCCTAACAATGTTTCCGACGTTAATAATTCCTTAATTAGCGCATTAGTTCAAAAAGTCCAGTTCATACCCTGCATTTAAATTTGACCTATGAGTTGTTAATGAATACAAGCATTTAGCTTACTACGAGGCGTTAACAAGAATACTAGTAATGTGCGACACATATTGCTAGTAAGTTTTTATAAAAAAAAGAGCAGTTGATAAGTGTGTGATGCCTCATTGGGTTTTTCTATGAAATTATTATGGTGAGTAGCAATAGGCTCGCTCCGAACTACATAGGACCTAAACATACCGGCAAAGTGTGGGTTGACATTGAGTACACCTCTGCGAAATACTTCGGGGAATACAGGCGAGGCGTGATGATATGTTATGTTTTTATGCATTGGTGACTTCAGGGTTGTCATTAGATGATTGCATGTAATGGGAATGTATTTGATATTAGAAAAGGTTTGCATATAACAGGGTATTTACGTAATAACATACATGATCGTCACGCTGCGCTGGTAACCTACCCTGTTATTACAGAGTTCGCGCGTGGATACTTCATGTCTTATTTAGATATTTTTAGAAAAAATACAATAAATGCTTTCCTTACTAAATGTCAAGTTTATATGGCTGTTGATGTTTTTAGGTTGTTGCCGCAAAACTAAAAATTACGATATGTTTTTTTATAGGTAATTACCTAAACACTTCATTACCCTTTAATGGTATTCCTGTTCCTAAAGACACGTGGGTGTTTTCTCTGTTTTCAAATGATTGTAAGACTACACACCCCGCCAAAAATCTTTTAAGCGTGCAGATTTCCTCACGAAATTTTATTTCACCGTTATAAGCAAGTGATAGTAAATTATTAATATGCACAAGATTATGAAAAGCCAGAGGTTTTCGATTCGAACTCGAGAACTACGATTTGGCAATCCAATGGTCATATCACTAGACTATCATATCTCTAATGTTTCTTGTAAACATCTAAAAAATAGTTAAACAGCTTCTTACTTATCAGTAGTTAAAATAGAAAACTATTTATATTCGAAACACTGCTTTTGTATTACCACGGTAAAATACAATGAGGGTACATAAAAAGCAATAACACCAATATAGTGTAATAATACATACGCGGAATACGTGGCCTTATTTCACACGTACCGAATATCAGTCTCATATGTGTAATAATATGTAATCAATTGGCATCTTCACCCACTCATAATCACACAACATAACAAATAATTTCCAAGTGCTATGTATTCGTAAATCACATTTCTTGAAACGAACCAAAAACGTGAGCTATTACATTTTTTGCGATATTAAATATAAATTTTGTTCTAGACGGACGAAATTATTTCGTGACAGGAATGCTCAGTAGGAAGATAATGATAATCTTTATTTGTGATCGTCTGCGGCATCACACAGACATTACTTTTCAGACAGAATTTTATGTATATTTCGTGGATAGAATGTCCTGATATTCAAAGATACAAGTACATTGGACTGCCTCATCGGTCAAGAAAAGGTAATACAAGCAATTAAAGATTGCAAGGGAAGCGTTGTTCATTTCATCAATAAAATCTCAATTAAAGCGGAGACTCACATATGGTCTATGAGTATGACACACAAATTTATGACCAGAAATACCTTCTAAAACCTCTTCAGCCGCATAATAGGCATGAGAGGCAATAAGCAAACTTGCTGGAAATAGTAGATATTTAACTGCAACAAAAAATAACCTAAAAACCGAACACGGTTCGTCAAGAAATGGTATTTTATGTATTCATAACTGCCTTAGTTGAATTTTCGGAAGGCGACACTGTGATTTAACAAACCGTCGCAATATTTAGATTGTCCGGTGAGCTAAAATTAGTTTATTACTTGTAGCTTTACTTAAATGATTTAGGTACTGTGAATTTGGCAAAAAGGGGCTGTGCGCGTTTGTTAACTTCGACCGAATTTAAGTTTTGAGAGTTAAAGCACACTATATATATATATAAGTATGTTACGAATATCTCTTTGGTCTGATTTAATTACAACTACTAGTAATGACTTAGCAATTACATCGACACGTAGTCTTCACACTCTACTAAGTTACGTGGAAGCTTCTCATTGAGAATTTTTGACAAACTAACTCCAGAAATTTGACGTTGACGTATTAGAATTTTTGGTTGCCGTAACATATTGAACTAACCCTCATGGAAGGACTAGTGCTAATCACGCACGTTGATCACGTGTTGCTGATTATGACCCTAACCCTACCCTGACCCTGACCATATCCGAGGGTCAGGGGCAATAATTATAATGGTAAAAAAATGTAAGCAAAACTTACAGCTCGTTAGGAATGATAGTGCGCGCCTGAAAATATCCGCAAGTGGTTTAGAAGTAAATTTTAAAATAAAAAATAAATGTCTCGCATTTGTGATTATTTTCTCACTAATTTCGATATTATATATTCTTCTTTTTCGGGTGCCTCTCCATTACTGGGGGTTGACCGTCAGCTCAGCGAAGTTGTGCTAAGCAAACAGATCTTCGACTCGCGGATGTTTCGTAACCAAGTTTTCTTTCTCCGTCCAGGACGTCACTTGCCTTCGCTTTTGCCTATCATGATTATTGTATAAAATTTAAAAAAAATTATTAATTGATGTATAAAAAGACTTACCTAAATATTTCGAACGAACTGTATATCTACTAGGGGCAAGTACAAGTAGGTACATGACACCAACCCGGTTAATAATGAAACAAGTTTCGTAATTGCAATAACGTATGTTTATCATTAGATTATATTAATCTGATCATTTGGCTCTCGGTGGCGGCGGCATTTATTAATTACCAATGTTAATGCTGTTCAACTAAAGCGCCAACTTGTTAACTTAAACATTAATTGACTGACTACGATACAGCTTAACGCAGTTTTTAATCCAAAATACGCAATATGTTTTTGTGTCTTTGGGGCAGTTGGTACGACAAAAATATATAATAATGTTTCTTTTAAGATGAACATGACTGTTTTTATAAATAGTATTTGATCACCGACAATAACTGGTCTCCTTTTTGGTCTTGTCTCCTACATTATTTACTAAGAAAGAGAAAGAAGAGTTAGAAATGTATTTATAAGTCCTTTCTACGACGTGAAAATAAGTCCCTATTCGTAATTTTTGCTATCAATACCAGAAACTCCACTCTGCATATGCATTGTAAAGTATTACCAGTATTAAATGATGCATGCATGAGCACGGCAGATATCCTGCCTACAAGGTAAGTCTAGAGTTACTGACCTCAGGCAATTTACCGGAAATGGGTATCTATTTCTGTTTATGTATGCAAATATGCTTGGTTACCGTATTGGAACTTCGCAAGCGGGTATGCGCCGATCTGACCATCTATCTGCTTATCTGGCTATAGTATAACTATATAGAGCAGGAGGCAGCGTGCCAGTGGCGGCATGCTATTAGAAATGCCCGTAGAGGATATTGATTTCGATTTATTTTCCATTCGTGACCAGCATCGGAATAGATTATCGCTACACAAAACGAGTTGAAATAAAACCATCCCAAGCTCGCGCTGCGCGGAGGCTATCGCGCCGTTTGTGCGATACCACTCGATTCTTATCGTCGACAATTTGTTTATAGCAATCATTTTGTTTAGATGACGTGAGAAATAAGAAACGATATGTTTTCATGTCTGTTGGTGAACGCGGATGCTTAGTATCTTTCACTTTTGTTCTACTGTGTTTATAAATAAGAAAGCTTTGGTGTTGTTATATGACAGAGGTGAGCTGTTTGATTATATTATTTAAGTGACATTCGAATTAACTTTTCTTGATATTATAAACTTTTCACAATATAACTGTAGAAATATGTTTACTTTGAAGCTCTACGAAACGTTTATAAAGGCTTTTGAGGTATTGCGATATCGGATTACTCATTAAATATAATATCGGCTGGAGTGCTTTACGGTATATTCTAAAAATAGCGTCTGAAGCAGTTGCCCTGGCGGGAACAGGAAGTGTAGTCGCATACAAAGTAAATGCGACAATACATCGTATTTCCTTGGAGATGTGATTTCCCATCCATTATTCTGTCTGAGATATTTGCATATGACGCGCGGCGTGATGTGATGTTTATTTAGCTTATAATTACTTTTTGCAATTGAGTCCCGATTATTGAAAGCCATACAGTAGTTATGCTATTTATTGGCTAATAACAATTATATGTTTCTATTTGTTTCTCAAATGAAATGGAAAACCTGTTGACGAGTCAATGAAAATGCCTTTGTCGCACGAACATTTATAATATTGTCGTACCTATTAGCTTTTGGGAGTTGCTGATGCTTTGTATAATATATATTTATTTACCTTTATGGTTAGTATACTGGCTTCGATTCTGGTCTAGTATCAGATCGGAATATACTCACGTTCAGCGGCCTTAAAAATATTTAATTATGGAATTAAAATATGCCCAAAATACCTACTTCATGTAAATCATACCATGAAGATATGGTTTATTTCCAGGTCCGATATATAAATTTCCTATTTCACGTATTTTGCTCTGGTTTTTATAAGTTTCGTAGTATCGCTTACATTTTTGAATTCATTTCTTTGAACACAGAGTTGATAATCTTGCTATTTACGAGTTAATCTGAAGTTGAAAAAATTAAGACATCAACAATTTGTTTTTTCTATGAAATGTGTACTTTAGCAAACATTTCATAGATTTCAAGGTGGAAAATACTGATTTTCATAGAAAAATATAAAGAAAATGCTAACAATATGAGATAACTTTGGGAAAACTGGCAGGCTGTCACAGGTAACAGGCGTCGGACGGTCCATTTCCGCCTGCTTGCCCTCCGAGTACGCCACTATTGTCCTCATGGTTGACATGGCTGGACCCAGCTCCTCGCGACTACTAGTCCATCGCACTCCCGTATGCCACTCGTTCACACACGCCATCCAACTCACGCAGAACACCGTCACACCTGCCAGCAAATACTTCACAACACGCACGAACTTCCGCCCGTTGACCGGCATCGTACTAATTATGCCATTACGATAAAATAGTCTCATTCATGAACTGTCGGATGCTTCACGACGTGCGCGTGCTACGTCGTGTGGTGGTGGTTGGGTCGCGGAGGCGCGCGCGCATGCGCTCTGGCCGCGCTACCATGGCGGACTGCGCGCAATCAGCTGATAGCGTATCAACAATGCGTCCCTTGCGGCTAATCGTTCTAAACGCCAGCAGACGTGGAAATCTAGTTTTCTATACCAGTTTGCACTTGCGATTTTTCTTTTGCGATTACGTGACGTGAACGCACTTCTAAACACGACTAGTTTCTTTATAAAAAGATGAGATTGAAGCAATCTCACGCGGAACAAGAAATTGTACGGCAACTCTCGGGACAAGACTCGTTCCATCTGGCCGTTTGTTTAATTACGTTAGATCGATTATACACGGCCAGTACTATAATTACAGATTGACTTTTGCGTTCGTGGGACTGCAGTTTCCTTGGATGTTGCATCGTGAGACTCCAACAAGTTCACTCAACTTTATCGTCTAAGGATCATTTAATTAGAAACGTGCATTATACAGATGGAATCGAGGGCTTACATAAATATAACTGTAGATATACCTAAGCGTAAGTTTTTTGTAACCTGTTAAGATAATTTAAGTTTTTTTTTGTATAATAAATACTAAAGATTTCATAATCATTTGTGCGTATTATAATTTACGATGAAGGAAAATATCATGAGGAAACCTGCATTTGTGAGATTCTCGACGGCACGGCGTATGAAGTCTGCCAACCCGCAGCAGGCTAGAGTGGTGGATTATAGTCTAACCCCTCTCAGTTTGAGAGCAATCCCCCGCCCACAAGGGGGACAGAAAAAGTGGGTTAATGATGATGATGAGGATTGTTTGACATAATAGTAAAAAAGCATAAGTTACACTTAAAACCTTCGTCAAAGAGTTCATATCGTTCTTGAATAAATGTAAAAGAGCAGTACCTAAGCGTGTTCTCAATAATTATACGAGACGCGAGTACTTGTGCGCTCGTAAAAGTCGTAAATAACTTACGACAATTTAATAAACACATCAAGTTTTAAACGCTTATTCAATAGCTTCTGATTACATCTGTAGTATTAATTTGACAAGCAGTACAGCTTCTGTGGCTCATTGTAATTGCTGATCGCACGTTTGTACTCTGCCTCTACGCTTAACCTGTAATTAACGAGTATTATAAAATCATTTATTGTCAACAGACTTTTTGTTTGGTCGTAAAGATAACTATTAGGTTTTCAACGTGAACAAATAGAGATATCGCATTGGTGGCTTTTAATAACACTCATCGAAGATGTGTAGTAGTACCATTTTTGTCCGTAGACAGACCGACAGCTTAGAATACAAAAGTTCCTCTTCGTTGAGAAGAAACATGTGATGTTTAAGTCAACAAAATCCAGCATACTAGGTGGTAGGATTTAATGATCCGTTTGGATTGCTACCACATGACAGATGCGACCGGCTCCAAAGAGCCCGAGAGCTCTTACTTGCATTGCGTGCTCTGTTTTAGTCCCAGTTTGTGGCGCAGCACTAATATTCGTGTGGTTCCTTATCTTAGGGTTCCAGTTTAACCAGATGCGAGACCACTGAATATCAGTGTTTTACAAGAAGCTACTATCAGACCTTCAGCACCCAATTTCTTGGGCAAGATTGATATTCGAAGGATATACTGGTTGTCAGGCTTTTTGGTCTTCTGACTTCGGCTTCTGACCGACTAACGCCTGCCATAGATGTTCGTATGGCAACCGAGATCGATGATCTTTATGTGCTCTCCGATGCACGATGGGGATCGATGTGTTCAGAATGGTGGCCCATCTACTGACTGACCGCAGCAGACGCAGCTTATCCTTGCAGATCTCTTGATCTTCGGTTACTGACATTTATTATTATTTTGAGGCAGGCAAGAAATCAAAGATTATTATTATTCAAATGGGATTTAGCTAGATACAGTAATAGTTTGTATTCTGATTGCTCAACAACACGCTATGCTATCCGCGTTTATTACACTTATTTAATAGAAGTTTTATAACTCCAAGAGCTATTCACGGCAAGGATACTTCCGATGTTACCCTTTGAGCGAGCGTAATCAAGCGGAGCATAAAACGATTTCCTGTGCAATGGCAGAGAACAACTTATATTCCCACAACATGCGGTCTATTGTGGTATAAAAAAAGTTAATTTTGTATTTTGCGGTTTCAATCCAGGTGTAAAATTTTATACCAATATAAGTTCGGAGAAATAATTATGTATTAGGAAAGTAAGTAGTCATCTGCGCTGGCATCTTTAATGTAGTCGAGTCGTATCTTTTTCCTTTATTAAGACAAGCCATTTTTCATGTTCCGCAAAGTGACTGATGTTATGTCTTGACATCAGTTTAACTCTTGTAATTAAGAAACAAGAACAAGCTCAAGATTCAAGAAAAAGAAGAAGGAGCTCATTATGTGAAAAACAATAATATCAGGTGTTAGATTACAAAACTAGAGTCCTTATTTTCTTACTATCGCACAATATCTTACACAATAGCAATAAATATGAAGCATGCGCACGATGCTGAGTGCTAGTGTCGCAGTACCAACGCATGCACTATTGAAATGCAGGCTTTATCGGCGCGCGCGCATCTCGTTCGTTAGTCGCATGCGCGGACGCCGTCTATTGAACTCACTATCGGCGTTAGAGAGGCAATAACCAGCCGAGCCGTGGTGTTCCCACTTTTATTTCACTTGCAAATGCTCGTCGAACTTTAACATGCGACTAATAATGAAAGTTTCTCATTAGTGTTCAGGTCTTTAGCACAACGTGTGAAAATACCGACATTCATGCTATGCAGAATATTTGTCTTGCACATACTAAACTTTTTACATTTATTTTCAGTCGTGTTTGTGTAAATGAACAAAAAGATAGAAGTTAATATTCAGATAACAAAATGTATAATTAAAAACTTGATTTATATTCTAGATTTAAGACTGAATATCTGAATGGAGAAATGAAAGAAATGTAAAGCTTTCCCAAGGCGTAATATGTCGATTAGATGTTAACTGCTCCATAAAATATAAACGGCAGAATAAAATGTACTTACAAAGTTTCTCTAAGCATTACCTGTCTATTGCAGGGTTTACGAGGCATCCTTATACTCATCGGAGCCTTGTTTAAAGTCCTGGAGATATTGGAGGCGTAGGTCAGAGTCGTGGCTCTTCAGTTCATTGTTAAAAATGTATTTAATTGGCGTCGTGTGTTGCAAATCGTTCGCGTGTGGTGGGAATGTGGTGAGCCTCACGTTCTAACACTAGCTGCTAAGAACAGTCGGTTCTGACACTTTAATTGGATGCCTAAGCTCGGAAAAACATATAAAAAACGGGAATTTTATAAAAAAATACTTTCAAGTTCTCACGATGTGCGTTGACTTTTATTTAAAGTCATAATTTTGTGTGTGGATTACAGTTTCTGGATTTTAAGTTAAAGATTTCATGGTTCCTGCTCGGAATCATAATACACTTTTATGGTGACGCTTTTGTGGTAGGCAGTAATAAAACTGTATAAAAAAGTCTAGGCGCTGATAAAAATATACTTTAAAAAAATACAAGACAATGACTGCCTCATTAGTGGTCCTAAGCGCGACTGCTACGCTAGAGGTCCTGGGTTCGATCCCCAGGTCGAGCAAAGTGTTATGTGGGTTTTTCTATGAAATTCCCAGTAGCAGCTCGGAGTCTGGATTTGTGCCCGGTTAATGGCAATAGGCTCGCCCCCTATTACATGGGACCTAAATATACCAGCGAAATGTGGGTGTACATTAGTACACCTCTGCCTAACCCTTCGGGGAATACAGGCGTGATGGTATGTAAAAAATACAAGCTCAGGAAGCTCCTCGGATCACGGGTTTGATTGCCGCACTGAGAGTTTGTATGGTCTGCAGATATTTGCATTTGTTCAAGAAATGTGCATAATTTGATAGTTCTACTACACACACATTAGGTACTTACGGCTTAAGATTACAATAGTGCATGCATAAGTAATGACTGTTGGCTACCAAGATTTACATAGAAGAAAACATTTAGAAACGTAATGCGCATGATTAATGCAGTCAGTCGGTAGATGACAAACCGAACACACGCGTGCCTACGGTGTCGTTGCAAGTTTGGCAAAAGTTTCTCAAACTTTTTGCATTTTGTTATATTATTTTTATTTTTGTCTTCACTCACTTTTTATTTTTCGTTCGTCATGTTCGTTTGCCATCGCTGTGATACAGAAGCCAGGGATGGTGTGCAATGTACACTATGCCTCCACCATTTCGATTTTCCTTGTGCTGGAATTACCGAGGCAGGATACCGTAAGCTTGGCGATAGAAAAAATACATTCAAATGTATTACTTGCAAAGCTGGGTTTGCGAGTCCATCTAACCCACCTCCTGGAAAGTCGGGGAAAATTAACCAAGGTGATTTGGAGAATATTCATTATGAACTCCGGAAACTTACAGAACAGCTATCTTCATTGCCTCTGCTGATCGAAAACGTGAAGACGATACAAGCGGATATATCTGACCTTAAGATCATGAAGGACGAGATATTTGAAGTAAAGAAATCGTTAACGTACGCCCATACCTCGGTTGAACAGCTCACGGACAAATTAGTAGAAGTAGATAAACAAATTGGGTCCCTAAACAAAACCAAAGAGGACGTTGAACGCTTCGAACTACGTCTTGCGAGATTTGAAGCCACTATGCGCGACAATGAGCAGCGTTCGCGACTCAATAATATTGAAATCAAGGGAGTTCCAGTAACTGAGTCGGAAAATCTATTCGAAATTGTAGGCAAAATCGGCGGCAAAATAAATTGCTGCATCACGAAGGATCAAATAAATTACATCGCTAGAGTACCCCAACGTCACAATAAAGACGCCAAAAACATCATTTTATCCCTGCATAATCGATACTTAAGGGACGACTTCATAGCCGCTGCTAAAAAACAAAGGTCACTTACAGCATCAGACCTTGGTATTAATAGTGATAGCAGGATATTTGTAAATGATCATTTGACACTTGATAATAAACAGCTACTCAACAAGGCGAAAATTCTGACCAAAGAAAAGGATTTTTCTTATATATGGGTGAAAAACTGCAAAATCCTTGTGAAAAAAAATGCAACATCCCCTACGCATGTAATAAAATCGGAATTAGATTTGAAGAAAATATGTTAACGTATTTATCAATGTTCGATTATTTTAATGTCATAAGTCTAACAAAGTTGAGAAACACTGGTATGTACGCCTTTATCTATTCATTAGCTGTGCTGGTGCACCTCGCTTGTATTCTACTGCTCGGGTCAGGTTTTGCTACCTGCGCTAATTGTTTACATTTTTTAGTTAATCGGTTCTATTGTATGTCGTATCTGGTATATTTTAAGGTTGTATTTTGCCTTACTTGCTTCAAACTTATTTTATTTATACCTCCGTCATTAAAAATATGTCACCTATCTGATAATAATTTTAACTATTGGCTTCACAATTGTCTATTCTGCACCTCCCATTTAATAAAATACTATTATTTCTTTATGTTTACTACTATTACCGCAGGTAAACATTGGGAAACCTGTTTGTTCATCGTTAAAGTTGTAAGTGTTAGTTTCCGCATAACATTCCATAGTGTCTTAAATAAATCACCGTATAGTATTAATGTTACCATAAAATACCTATTATTGTTGTTCAAAGTGTTACTCTTGAGACTAATATACCTGCTTTTTAAGTATGCCAATTAATATTTATTATCAGAATGTACGTGGCTTGC
Organism: Subacronicta megacephala; assembly: GCA_958496365.1. Classification (NCBI taxonomy): domain Eukaryota; kingdom Metazoa; phylum Arthropoda; class Insecta; order Lepidoptera; family Noctuidae; genus Subacronicta; species Subacronicta megacephala. The sequence continues at coordinate 6,225,646 of OY292527.1, read as the reverse complement.
GGACAAAGACGTCTACTTTTTTAAGAAATGTATGCACTAATAATTATGATGTTATATGTTTGACTGAGACGTGGCTAAAGGAAGATCTTAACAATAGTGAACTGTTTGATGACCGTTATCTTGTTTGGAGGCGTGATAGAAACTATTTGGATACCAATCAGACGCTCGGAGGTGGCGTTCTTATTGCTGTTCGACGCAACCTCGTTGCAGAGGAGCGTATTACATGGCGCTCATCTGCCGAAGACTTATGGGTAACCCTAACTCTTAAACGTTCTAGACCCAATATCTCATATAAATTGCACATTGGTACGGTTTATCTATGTAAACAAAATTTAGGAAACTCGCTGTCTACACAGCTGTCGTGTTTTTATACTAAATTAAATGACATCATATTTAATAACTTAGTTGATGCTTTTATTATATTGGGTGATTTTAATCTACCTAACTTAACGTGGCAGCTGACTGATGACGGTTGCTCTTTCTACCCTGTAAATATTTATGGGTCGATTCAATCTGACTTTTTTGATGTTTTAAATACATGTAATCTACTCCAGTATAACGGTTTAAAGAACCTTAATGACCGAGTATTAGACCTGATTTTTTGTAACAATAACTTAGCCATTCATAAATGTTCTGATCCTTTAGTCCCTGAAGACCCCCACCATGTAGCCCTAAGCATTTCTGCAGATTTTATTGAATATCATTCACTTCCGGTTCAGCAACGAAAAAAGTATATTTATCATTTAGGTGATTTCTCCTCAATTATGAGGGAACTTGACAGCTTTGACTGGCACAGTGACCTTGGTAAAGGGACTGTGGATGATGCTTTGTCTCTCTTTTACGTCAGACTTAATAATTTATGTGAAACTTTTATCCCTTCTAAAGTTATAAAATCAACGTCAAAATATCCCCCTTGGTTTAAAATACCTCTTATCAAAATATTAAAAGAAAAATTTAAATATCATTGTAAATACAAAAAATATCGCAATTTATCGGACTATGAGTCATTTATAACTTTAAGAAACCGCGCTAAGGTATTAGAAAAGGAAATGTTTAATAACTATATTCAGTTAATAGAAAATAGTATAAGCAAATCCCCTAAAGCTTTTTGGTCCTTCGTAAAGAGTAGGCAACAATCCATAAATGCATATCCGTCGCTTATGAAGTATAAGTGTGACTCATCAGGAGAAGGGGATGTAATATGTAACATGTTTAGTGACTTTTTTAAATCAAATTTCCTTCAGAATACGTCTACTCCTTATGTAGCGCAGTTGCATGGCAGCACATACCATCTTTATCAAAACACTGCTTCAGACATAAACTCGATTAAAGTTGTTGAGGACGAGGTACGTAAGCTGTTTAAAACTATCGACGTCAAAAAAACAGCGGGATCTGATGGTATCCCTGCTATACTTATCATTCGCTGCGCACAAAGCATATCTTTACCACTTTCCTTAATCTACCAGCGTTCCCTTAGTGAAGGAATAGTACCATATGCTTGGAAAACGGCCCTTGTTACCCCTGTGCACAAAAAAGGCCCAAAAGACCGCATAGAAAACTATAGGCCTATATCCAAACTTTGCATATTTGCTAAGGTCTTAGAAAAAATTGTTTATTCCCCAGTTTATCATGCCATTAAGCAATCTCTAAGTGATTATCAACATGGTTTTCTGAAAAACAGGTCCATAGTTTCTAATCTGCTCGTTTGCTCTGACTATTTGACACACATTATGTCTGAACCTGCTCAGGTCGATGTGGTCTATACAGACTATAGTAAGGCATTCGATCGTATAGACCATGTTATCCTTCTGCGTAAACTGCTCGAAGTGGGTATTAGGGGTGACCTGTTTAGATGGTTCAGCTCTTATATTGAAAATCGTTGCCAAACAGTGGTGTTAAATGGATATAGTTCTGTATCTGTTCAAATACCCTCAGGAATACCACAAGGATCCCTTTTGGGTCCATTACTCTTTACTATATTCATTAATGATATTGGCACATGTTTTACCGATTCTAAAATAATTCTTTATGCCGATGATATGAAAATTTTGTGCCCTATATTTAAACTTAGTGACTGTTTTAGGCTACAACGTGATTTAGATGAACTTCAAAATTATTGTCTCCTTAATAAACTCGAACTTAATGTATCAAAGTGTTTCGTCAATACTTTTAGTCGCAAACCGCAACCCTTTGTATTTCAGTACAAGCTATGTAATACTCCTATTAATAGATTTAGTGTTGTCAAAGACTTGGGCGTAACGTTTGATTCTAAGTTATTGTTTGATGCTCACATCGAGAATATTGTTAGTAAAGCTTCTAAAGCTCTTGGATTTATACTTAGGTTGTCAGCTGACTTTAAAAATGTTAAAACGTTTAAAATTCTTTATTGCAGTTTTGTCCGCAGTCATCTGGAATATGCTTCGCAAGTGTGGAACCCGAATTATGCTATTTACATAGACAGGATCGAGCGCGTTCAAAAGCGCTTTTTGCGCTTTTTGCAGTATAAAACGCGGAAATACACCTCTAATTACATAGTGCGGTGTAAGAGGTTTCATATCCTGCCCCTATATGAACGTAGACGCATTGCTGATATGTCGTACCTTTTGAAAATCGCAAATGGTACTATTGACTGCCCTGAGCTGCTTAGCAGCCTAGGTTTTGTAACACACTCCAGGTTGTTGCGTAAGCCTAGCTTACTTTATGTTCCCCCTGCCAGGTGCACTTATAGGCAGAATTCATACCTGATACGTGCATGTAGATATTTTAATAAACTTTACCGTGAACACGATTTGGATATATTTAATACCAGTGTTTCTCAACTTAAACAGTTATTGTTTAAAAATTTCTTTACAATAACATAACTCCAATTTTGCCCTTTCATAGATAGAATAGAATAGAATTCGTTTATTGTTTAATTTGTAACCGTTTCCATTCTTTGATTTATTTTTTCTTTATTATTCTACCGACCTTCTTCTGTGTTTATGTTCGAGTGTTTACACGTGAAAACTTGTAAATGGCCTTCATTATTGTATTGTAACGATTGTTATAGTTGTGCTAGCTGTAAGTTTTCCGAATAAAATAAAATAAAATAAAATAAAATAAAATAAAATAATATTTCTGTTGGCAATATGGTTAGGAATAGATTCAGTGGGTAATAAGTAAAACGGAACGAATGGATTTCAATTTACAACCTTTTTATAACCATATACATATTTTTGTACCTTTCAGTATTGATGCTACGACTATGTTCGGTGGCCAGCACATCAAGGTACCACAAAATGACAATTATCTCATTTGATTTTGAACTTTATAATCAACACTTTAAAGTTTAAAATCATTTGGAGAAATTTGACAGCTTTGTATACCTTGACCTGCTGGCGACTGTACCAGTAGATTGTATACAGTTGTACCTAAATCCAAAAAATGGTATCCAGGAGATCCAAATTCAAATGAGATAGATATTTCCCAATAGACCGTACTTACGACCAGTCACAAGGCCGGTACGCTAAAGATCCTGAATTCAATTCCCGGATCGAGCAAAGTGTTATTGGGTCATGGACTTTGGGTCTTGCCTGACTAATGGCGATAGGCTCACTCCTATTACATGGGACTTAAACAAACCGGCGAACTGTGGGTGTACATTCGTATGCCTCTGCCTAATCTTTCGGAGACTGCATGTGTGATGGTATGTTTTTATTCTCCATCATGCGGACATAATGGGCGGCACAAGGTAGTTATTATCTTTTTTAATTATTATTGCAAGGTTAAGACCGAAACAAAAATATCTTCTATTTGCAACGAACATTATCATTAGTATGTGACTTTCAATTTACTAGTAGCAAAATAAAGGTTGTGTTAAAACACGAAACACCAAAACACAGCATAGTTATTTGCACGCAATTCAGAAATAAATAGCTTCGTAAATAGTGTGCAAGGCAACATTATGTCGGTGTTGCCGGCGTTAAGAGAGAAAATGCCCTGTGGTCAATATAAATTTAATCTACAATGCGGTATTGAGTGGTCGTTACGGTGAAATGTGGGGGCACATTCACTTGAAAATATTTTTAACAATACTCCGCTTAGTACTCATAAATTACATCCCGAAAAAAGAAAATTCTCTAACCACCCTTGTTGGTTACAATTTTTTTGCTGGTATGTACGTATAGCACGGGATAACTTGTTATTAGGACCAGCAAAACATTATAATTAATTTTTCTGTACCTACCTTAAGTTTAATGCTACTATGTACAAATACATACTTGTATTTTATACCAATAAATAGTTTTTTAGTTGACACGAATATTATACGCTATAAATATTATAATGATATTAAACGTAACATAAAATTATCTGTTCTTAAGGGCGATCTTAACTAGGTATATTTAATAACTGAACTGAATTTTCCTATGGAGGTTCAGGGGTTTCAAAATGCTTTTTTGTAGGATTATTTACCTACAGTTTTTGCAGGTCCGAGTGTCTGTACATTTGATATAAGTAATAGTGTAGACTCCAAGTTGTAATTTCTTTATGATAACAATGATACTCGTATTATGTTTCGATATTATTACTTACATGCAATATATTTTTGTAACTAAACTGCTACACCAAATATAATAAAAACAGCAGCAATATTGAACACGAATCAGAAATCTAGTGTTATTAAGTTGTTAGGCGTACATCAACATCAAAGGTGAGCTTTTTGCTCATCACCGTGATTGACTTACATTGGCCGTAGAAACAAGCGCTCGCTCGAACTATGTTGCTACCCATAAAAATGCCCATGGAACGAATGTTTCCGAAGCGTTTTTCTATTTAACGATTACGACTTGATTACAGAATATATATTCGGTTCAGAAAAAAGGATGTAAGGTGAGGTTCAAAGAGGGACGTTGCTTTTTGCGCGCATCGCGGTTGCAATCTCAATAAACCAATTTGCGACGGGTCCCGGCACTGTGACGTTACTTTATAGGCTTTTGTTTCGGCTGTCCCCGACTTGCTACAGGACCATGTTCCTACCATCTAAGGACTTAACTTGTTATTTACTTCATTTGAGTGCAGTGCTCCCCGCCTCTCTTTTTGGAGTCTTTCAGGATAAATCTATATCTACTGTTCTCGTATCTATAATCAGATACGTTTAAAATATAATTAGAAAAATAGGTGCATAGTATTTTTATAATTTACAAAATTGATTTTTAATAAACCTCAACAGCGGAAAATCTTGAGATGGCAATTTCACTAATTCTCACTTTTAGGAAGCTATGAAATTTGTTACAAAAATATAGACAAACCAACAAACAATAAATACAAACTTCCTATTTTCCATTGGTAGCGGCGGTTAAAAAGAAGTCGAAAATTCCTTTTATTAACATTTAATATAAAATTTAGGGACAATAGTAAAAATATATTGCGAACTGAATGGTTATTACGCTTCGAGTGTTCGTGATGATACCCACAAAGATCCTACTTTATTCGATGTGGTGTGTCTAAATGGCCATACGCATGATACTTTGTACTCGATAAAGATAAGTATTAAAGTGTATCACATTTGTGGATGCGATTGTACGAACGTACTAAGATCAAAAGATGGTAAACGTTTTAAGGGTAAGGAGCTTGGGTAGCTCGCCAAATAAAATTTTTAATCGATAATTCGCAAATTGTAGGTATCCCTATATAACATTTGCAGGTTTATGAAAAAAATTATTTAGATTGGGATATCAAATCTAAAACGAATTTTTCAAATCGCGACTGTAGTTCCAGTTAGTGTAGACAAACTTTTCAGCTTTTTTATATAGTATAGATATTGATGAACTCAATAGGAAACAACATTGTCACAAAACCATTATCACAGCTATTTAATTTCAAGGGCCTATTTCACTATATTGGAGTTTAAAAAAATTAAGAGATTAACAGACTGCCAATTAATATTACGGGAACTCTCTTTGAGTTGGTAAATAGGCCCTGCCTAATAGTAATTTTTGGACTAAGGTACAGAGCACAGTGATTGATATTATTTATTTATATAAAAGAAATATGTAACATTCGCGGACATTTAAAATTGCAACATAATAAGGGAGTTTTTTAAAAATAAAATTTGAATTTAGCTGGTTATGCCAGTACCAAGTCTTAAATGAATTAAAAAAGTATAATAGCACGTTTCAAATTGAATATGGTGCATAATGAACAGCCTCAATTATTGAGGAAGTAATTTCGTGTGTCTGTTGAGCGAAGAATGCACAGTTTAAGTAAATATTAAGAGCGTGAGACACGCGTGGGATAGTAACTGTCGCCATTGTTACATTGTGGGTTACTCGCACAGTTAATACTTCACGCCGTGCGCCATTTTACCAAACAATGTGTGAACATTTAACTATTTGCTGAGTGAAGCAATCGTGTTATATGTGTTAAGTACAAATTTTATGGCATGTAGTAATAATGTTGGATTGTATGGTTGTTTAATGTTATGTTATTAATTACTCTTTCACAATAGACAATCAGTCGGTGAATGTTATTGAAAAGGGGGTAGACATCTGTCACGAATGTAGCATTCCCATGGCCGTAACTAGGTATAGGGCTAAGAAAAACAAGAGCAGTTTTAGTCGGTAAGAGTCCGCCATACAGTATTTGCTTATGATTCCGAGAATTTAATGCATCACAAAAAATATACATTTCGTATAGATCGCTATTTTATTGCATCGAAATTCGAAATTTTAATTATGGTGACATAATCACAGGCCAATTTAGAATCTTCTTTTGTATGAAGTCGGTTGAAAATAGAATAGGTAGGTACATTAGAACAAAAGGTAATTTGAAATGCGTTAACGCAATTAGATATGATCTTGATGGATCGGTTTAAAATATTACGTATTGCCGACCACACAAAAAAGGTTCGCATTGGTAAATAATTTTGAGGTTATTGATCCAACACAAAATGATTCTACCTGTAATTGGTTATTGGCTCCAATGGTCAAAACAATTTAGTATTCTCACTCATTTTTCAAATTTCAAATTGGTCATACTACGACTGATTGCACGATTTGAAGTTCTATCGATGAAAAATGGGAAGGAAAATTCGAGTGCTCGTCACATTTAAATTTGTCTTTAAAAGTATGTTATTTTAGGTATGTACTTGAAACAAAATAGCCTGATTAGTTTTTTTTAAATACTATAGTATATTTTTATTACTGACCTGATTTTTTATGGGATAACTCAGCAAACGAGCAGGTGAGCTACCTGATGGTAAGTAGTCATCGCCACCCGTTGCGTTGCCGAGCCTATTTAAGGAAAAGGGGGGGAAGGAGAAGGAAGGAGACTGAGGGAGAAATTAAGCCCCTGGCCCTCCACACTCACCGTACGAAACGCAACAGTATGCATACTGCTACTTGACGTCGATATTCTGTGGGAGGATAGTACTTTCCTGGTCGTGCGGACCCATTCATGCTGGCATTTAGACATGCCAGCAGGCACTATTACTACTAATGCCTTTGAAACTAGTTTTGCCCCAAACACAGAACAACTGGTCATTCTTGAACGCGAGGGTAGATAAGAGCCAGGCAGAGTTTTAGGACATTAATAACCTACCGTTTCGATGACTGGATGCCTTCTTCTTCGCGAAGAGCGAGTTTTGTTTCCTTAGCGATGCTCCTGCGGGTGATATTTGCATTTCTTTCTGATTGCTGTTGGTATGTATAAATGGAGTGGATTGAGTAATAATTATTGCTACAAATCAATTAAATTATCAATTAGGCTAGACATGAATGGATTGATGATGTCAAATCTATTCTTTGTATGTAAAGTCACATGCGACACAGGGCTTGTTCTCCAGTCTTTTTTATAGAAAAACGTTATCTAAATCATGATTCAGTCACTTCCGAGCTGCACTCCACCCTTGAAATGTCACAAGCTTACGTCCGGGTTCCATAGCTTAGGTCGCTTGTAAGTTTCGGTCGCGGATAGGGCTAAAACACATGAGCATCGTCAGAAGTCCACTTAGACTAAGAGTTCCCAGTTAACGATGAATATGATAAAATACATATTTAAACACCGGCACAAATACTTTTTATTTGATAGAAAATCTCTCATCATAACCAGTTGTAGTTACTAATATATTTTTTAATTAGCACCCCATGACAGCAAATTATTATTACGCCAATGTGCAAATGTAAGCTCGTTACATCGATAAAGTAGCAGTCATCAATCGTCTGTGTATTAAATCAATATCTTATTCATACTTCTATTAATAACCAGCGTGTAGGTACCACACTTTACTAAGTACATGTCAAAACAAATTGCCCGATCTAATCAGAGCTTACGATCGCAAGTTAATTTGCGTTGCTCAATATTAACCTGAGTGGCTTTTGATTAAGGATAAGTATTATATTTTTTTATTCGCTGGGGTTTTTAGTCATTGTGTTAATACAGACCACGGTTTTTGTAACATGGTGTTTGTTTGTATTACTACCTGTCACCCTCGGTTCGCTCGTATCTTCAAGGATTTTTTGAGAGACCAGGTATGTTCGTCTCCAAGGACCAATTTATAACTACAACAAAATTCATTAAAATTGCTGGGTACCGGTCTCCTCTCGGAAATGAGAGAAATTAGGCTATAGTCCACCACGTTGCCTTAATGCGGGTTGGCAAGTTTCCGCACGATGTTTTCCTTCGCTGTTCAAGTCTGTGTTAATTAAGTATTGAAACATGCACAAAAAATGCTTTGAAAAATTAGGCGTGCCTTGGATTCGAACTCGAGACATTTGACTTAGCAGTGGCTAGCAATGGTCATATCACAAGGCTATCACTGCTCTGTCGCAGGATATGATGTCATGAAAATAAGTGGGCAAGAGCTTCAATAAAAAGTTGGATACTTACTGTTCGGCATACTCCGACATGCATTCGCTTTTTAAATATCTGCACGTGGGCGAGACAATGCATTGCAAATGTCAAGAGATAAAACTAAAATTAAAACTGACGTCGAAACTCGAAAATAATATGTTTGCAGCCAAAATAAATGAAATATAACATACAAGCATGTACGTCCATCTCTGCGTGGGAAGTGATGCTTATCTTGATAATGCTTGTACGCATATTTTACGATTTTTAAGCATATGCACAAAAATACCACTTTAAAGTGCATTTTATTTACGGGTATTCTTACTCGGCGTTATGGCTACAAATTGACCATAACCTCTATCTTGATTCTTGTGGTTACGTAAGCACACAACAGGTATGTATTGAGTTTTAGTTGGGTTAAATATTAAGCCTTTAAAAGAGAAGTACCTACTTAATCCTTTGCGGGTCTTTCTTATTTGCACTCATTAGGCAATTTTTTTATTGGTTATGTCATCAAACGAGCAGACGAGGTACGTGATGATAAGTAGTCATCGCCAGTCAGTCTCCCATGGATACTTGCAACACACACACAATAAGTTGCAGGTGTCCATGGGCGTTGCCAATTAACTCTGGCAGATGAGCAAGCGGCCCACCTGATGATAAGGGAAAACACGATAAATATATCTTGAAGTAGTTGGTTAGTAATAGTTGTCTGCATTCACAAAAGAATGATCTTTTGTGAATATTACGTTAAAACGAGACGAGCCGAAATCTTGTCTTTCATCATAATACCAACTACGAAATTACCGGATTTAAATTTGGTTTTCTACTGTTTGGTAATTGATATTATCTCGCTTTAAGGCCTCATCTTAATAGGATACAGGCCCCTGATCCATCATCTTGTTATACGCAAAGAAATACTTTACACATTTTAGATTACACAGTTAAGGCAATTATAATCATATCATATTCTTTTATCCATCAATCAGACAGCTTAATCGTCACAAATTAATACGAACTAAATACGTACTACCTTATTCTGTTTCGTTAGTCTAGTGTTCATAAGCGGGACTGGTGAGTAAGAAAGACATCCTTTCGATTCATGGGTCGAGCATGGTTATTATTCCCAATGAAATTCCTAATAGCAGCTCGGCATTTTGAATTTGTAGTCGATTAATAGCGACAGCGCTTATTACATGTGCCCAAAATTACTGGTGATCTATGTATAACTACTCTGTTTAACCCTTTTAAGGAATAGGGCGTGATGGCATGATATGATTACCTAATTCTCAAGAAGCGATTGCTCGCAACGTTGCGCTAATACTGCTTTTCAGGTCATAATAACATATCATACCATCATACCTGCATGTCTAAAGGTATAAGCACTGTAGAAACTTACCGGCGAATTGTAAAATGACATCAATTCACAATGATACAGAGAAACGACATTGCAAATATATAAATATTATTAGGTATTATGAGCGGTACTGTACCCAGAGGTGTCTGAAAAAAAAACAGTTAATGTCCAGTCCCATATACTCGGTCGGTGGACATTAGTGATTTATTTGTAGTGTTTATGTCGTAAGGAAGCAATAATATTGTAAAATAATAGTGGCCTCTACCATTGGTCGTTTAGACTTTATTTCTCGATGTGAAATCTCACTGCAAATTGAATGAGTCGTGAGTGTACGCGGGTGGTGTGCTACGACCTGTCCCACCTACTGGCATTTCGATAGAAACCCTGTCCATAAATTATGAAAGTCGAGAGCACCCAGCATCCAACATATGATTAAGTTGACATCTAAATTACTTATTTAGTTTATTCTATTCTGTTATTCTATATTAAAATCGTGATTGTTTCCAATGCTCATAATTTAAACGGAACGTATGAAAGAAACGTTTAATTAAATGCATTGTTTTTTAAATTGCGCTTACGCTTCATATAGTTTCGATTGTGAGTGCTAATTTGATATGCGATATATTCGAGTAATTAACAAGGGATAAAAGATAAGAAAGCGTGGGTGTAACGGCTGCTTTATAAATCTTCATTTGGCCCCAGTACCATTTTTTTTTCATAAATGTTTTAATTAACGAGGATAACTTTTAGTTCTCGAATACGGTTTTGTAAGTGGAATTTACGGCTTTTAAACTCGGAACTCATTAGGGACTCAAACCAGTCTCACATAGAAAGTTGGAAATCGCCCACTGGCACGTGCCGAAGCGTCTTTTTTTAACTTATCTTCTTGACTCACTTGGCTAAGGGATTATCTTTGTTTTTTATTTAAAGTCATGAGAGTGGACCGCGGGCCGACATGAGACAACCTTTTACTTAAAAGGTTATACAGGAATGATAATAAGGCCAATTCGTATCGGAATCTGCTCGGAAATCTTTTGTGTATCTTGTCACTTTACAATCACATGCATCAGTGCGCATCAATTGGAGTGATCGTCGCGCACGCGCATCGACGACGGCGTTCAGACAGCTACCATTTATTTACCAAGTGGTATGGAGAGTCGCCTATTCAAATGTCCCGCTCTGATAAATTGCTCCCGATTTGCATATAAAAGGCCGGGAAAAAGAAATTAAAGTTCAGATCCTAACTTTGTCTTTATTGAACTCGTTTATAGGACATCGATTCCTTCTATCGGTATAAAAACTAGGAGATGTGTCCATTCGAGATATCGAATCGCCATGTAGAGCACGGAATAAATTATTTCTGTAAAGATATCGTTACTGGATTGTTTTATAGCAACTGTTTCATGAGAACTTAGTTCTTGCAGACTGAGGATTCATCGTTTCTTTCTTTTTATCCTAACTATACAAACATAATAATAGTGTTAACTGCCGGTAGCTTAGACTCTGTTGTCGATACCGGTGAGGTTTTTCATATTATTGTTTTTTTTTTTTTATAAAAAATACAAACACATAATATAAATAAGAAAAATACCTAGGTACATGAAAATAATAAGTCATACGCTTATTATAACTTGTCTCTGAACTAAATTTCTGAGTGCACATAACATTCTACATTATATTCAGTATTTCATATTAATCATTCAGGCATAGAACAGTCGTAATAAAGTCGTAATAAATTTTTATTCCATTTTTTTTTTCAAAATGTCCTATCACTTTAGTCCTTATTAATGCCGCTTTGCAAGTTAGAGAACGTTGCAGTACACTGGCCATAGAATTATAACTCCTGTTATGGTTTTATTCGTACAACATGGACTGCATCATGATGCGGTTCTTTCCCGCTTTATAGACCGACTATTGAAACATCTAACCCTTGAGAGGGTGACCAGTTTTTATTAAGTCCCGGTCTTGCGTAACTTGCTGTACAGCGATCAACTTTTTGTCCTAAAACATAGCTAAACGGGTTTCTAGTCACATATTCTTGTTGTACATATTGCTCAGGCGATATTGACTTCTATTCTTTATATGTAAGGATGAAGTGTGGTGATTTTGGCTTGAACTTCTTGCATTAATATTATGCAGTCGTCACGCTGCCCCTGGGAAATATTGAAAAAAGCCTGCAAAGCGAGGGATTAAATCCAAATAATTAATATTAAAAGAAACGTGACTGTATATGGCAGCTAAGTTTAGCTTTTCCTGTGGCCTCACTTACGTGGATATAGATAGTCATGATATAATAATATACTGAGCTCGTTTTTTCAATTAGATAACTTTCTCAGAATTAGTGATATCTTTACGACGCTTATTTTAATTAGTGATGCATTATATTACTACATTAGTTGGTACTTAAGTATATTCCTAAGTTTTTTTCCTCAGTTGGCCTTTCGTTGATTGGTGCAGTAGAAGTTTAGGGAGCAAGAAACCGAGATAATGTATCTCTTTGTTTTCTTGGAAACTTTCACAGGCGGTTTAACGCATAGAACACGAACTATGAAATAAAGTATTTTTAAGCTAATATAAAGTATTTTTTATTGCTTAAGTTATAAGAAGACCTTTTAAAATGTTGGATATTATTTTATAATTAAGTCAGTGGTACTCTAGTGATATGACCATTGGATTGCCAAGTCGAAGCAATGGTCTCTAGTTCGAAATCAAAGCACGCACCTCTGACTTATCAAAGTCATGTGCGTATTAATGCTTACTTATCAAGCGTAGGAAAACAACGTAAGGAAACCTGCATGGCTTAGAGATTGCAGGAAGTCTGCCAATTCACATAAGGCCAGCTTGGTCGGCTATAGCCTAGTCCCTCTTATTTTGAGAGTAGACCGTGCCCAGAGTGGGACGATATAATAATAATAGATTGATGATGTTGAATATTCAAAAGAATTATCAGTGAAAGAGGCTTTGGGTTACTCTTCAAGATTTGACGTAAATGGTATAAGTACCAATATAATAACTAACTTCTATTTTTCAATTTGAAATTTCAATAATACTGTAGGTAACACTACTTAATTGGCTGACAACGCAAGTTTTTTATGATAATGTAGGTGAAAACTAAAACTAAAATCGGAAACAATTTCCCAATCCTAATATTTTTTTGTATCCAAGGCTATCCTGTATTATTTAAATAAATTAAATTAAAATTACTAACCCAAATATCGAAATAAGATTTATCAGAAACGTAGTCATTTCGAGGAATGCCTTTATTTATAAATTGATGCATAAAACTCATAAAAAGAACTGAGAAAAAAAAAACATAAAGTAATAATTTCAACACGAACATTTACCATATTTTTGTAAGGAGGAGGCGAGGGCGTGCACAACGCTTTAGGCTAGGAGGCTGCGCGGGCGCCGACGTCCGTCATTGAAATACGTTGCCATTGTGAGGCGCTGGCTGAATAAATAGGTATTTTCGTTAGCGTACCACCCAGGACGGCGACCACAAAGACCACGTTCATGATTGATCCTTGAAGGGCAGAATTAAATATATCGATACAAAGTCACTGAGATTGCCGCGGTATGCTCATTTGTTTTTATTGGTACATGCACGAAATAATCATTTATTGATTGCCGGTGATTGGTTCGCTTTAAGCGGTTTTACTATTTGCAAGGTTTTATTTCGTATAATTGAGCGCAGAATTTATTTACACAAATTCAATCAGACATACGAGCATAATAATACTAGCTGTTTGTGTGTACTGCAGGGCTAAAAATGCTTTCGCTTTTTATGAACTTTAATATGATTTGAATTAGAAAAATGCTGAGATCCGCTAAGAATTAAAATAAAAATTCCTTAATGTGGCCTTTTCAGGCCTTCAGCGGCGCTACCCACATTGATAACGATATCCCAATTCACATGGGAACTTCTCTAGACCATTTCGTAGCAGATTTTTACGGAGCTTTTAAATCTACTTGCTAAATTTAAAGTTTGGTGGTTTTTGTCTATGATAGTGGAGTGATATAGGCTGATGATGATGATGAGTGGCTATTTAGCTTATATGATTAATGCAACTTCTTTAATAAAACCCCTTAAACTCTTTGATACTAAGAAATATTTAATAGCAGTGAGTCAGTGACAGACACAGTGTATCAAGATTTGTATTCCAGAACTTTAATGGTTTTTTAATCTCCTAAGATATAGGTTACCGATTAGTTCAGGAGGTAAGATCTAATCATGTGGTTTTAATTGCAAGCATCACAAAATAATTTGGCACTGTTCTCTGTACTTAACGTAAGTAGTAAGAAATACCTAAACAATAAATGTGTCATATATTTTCACAACTATCAAGACGAAAGGTAGAAATATTTAACAAATTTCTTTTCTTCCATTTCAAAAACAGCACTAAGTAATCTTATTTTTAACTTATAAGCACGCACCACAAGCTGTGAATAGATTCTCTTATTGCAAAGTAGATATGCATTGTTGTAATCTTTGAACCCCACACGTTTGTTTGCGCGATTTAAGTTCGAACGTACATTGTGTTCGTATTATTTAGAGAACAGCGGTAGAAATAGACGGCAAATAAGGCCTCCTTAGCAGGGTCAAACAGGTCACTTTATTGTTCTAGGGGTAACTAGGACCGTTAGTTTCAAGGTCCATATTTGTAGCTATTTGAAATAGAACAACACTAGATACAAATAAGTGATTTCTATTCGATGATTTCTCAGTAATTTCTTAGTGCAATTTGAGAAATGAGTTTTGTTCTTTACGACATTATGTTCTAGGAACATTTACAGGCTAACATCGATACGGAGAAAAAACTTTTCTTTTATTAATGTAGTCAAACTATGGGTGTTTGGAATCACACCTCTGGCCTTGAATGTGGAATACCTTGAACAAGAGAGTTCCATGTTAATCATGGAACGGCATGGAAAGCTTTTTTCTTGTAGTATTATTCATACTATCAGGCATGTTTTTACGAAGGGTAAAGCAGAGGTGGAATAATTTAAACCTTAGGTAGTCGTTTTTTTCTGTGATTGTATTAGGGACCGAGTCTGTTGTCATTGCTAAATAACACTGTGCTTGACCTGCGAATCAAACCAAGGAACTCACGCTATGAGGCAGTTTGAAGAATTGAAGTAAAATATTCATATTTCTCCAGAATCTTTCATACCACACAGAACAAAACAGGTATCGGCATGTCTTATGGTCCAGCCTCTGTTGTTTCGTTTTATGCATAATGATAATGGAACTTTACATATCTTATATCTCCGTCCACTTCATTAATAATGCACCAGATTTCTTAAACATTGTTGGTTCTTTGCTGTCGGGAGAGGTCGGTAGCGGTCGGGGACGTGAGACGTCAATCACAGTTGTTTTTGCCCCAACTGCGCCTGCCGCAATAATTGCACGTCATAAATTCTCATTGTTGACACGACATGATAAATGTAAATATAGATAGAGTGGCTAATGAACTGCCATATGCGCGTACATTAACGAGAAAACCAGTATTCTGATTAGAATTCGCTGGGAAACAGATGGCGAATGATAAATAGTTAATTACCAGTCTAATGTGCACATAAATTACGTGTTAGCTGGTGTTGGTTTTCCATTAGGACTGTGCAATACCAGAGCAAGTAAGAAAGAACAAATGAAAGCTGGATGCAAGCAACTGTATTATTACGAACTCGGAAATCGACTAGGTAAAAATTGAATTCGAAATGAGATAAAATGTAGAAGTAACATTGACCCATGGGTAGATTTTTAATTCATTAACGAAGGTTTAATGAATTAAACCAAAACCCAGCCCTACTTTGTTAGAAAATATACAGGGTGCCAATTTACCCGATAAAAGGGTTATTCTACCTGTATGTCGTTCTCAACAAGATTTCTTACTAAACCCATACCCTACTCGTTAAAAATAAAAACACCTTCCTATACTAAAGTAGACAGATATTTAGGCATGTATTAAAAGTTGTCTTTTTTCACGTTATGTATGGGTTTCATAGAGAAAGTTGGTCAGTGTGACGAGTAGAATAACCTTTAACGGTTGCAGGTGACTAGATCGGCACCCTATATGTAAAAAAAATCTGATATTGAGCAGCTATATTGTAACTTCAACACAACAAGGTGTGTCTAGTCATCTGCATCGGTAATCTTAAAAATAAACCTTGTTGCAGACATAAATAGGTACTTTATACCAAATACTATTTTTTAGATTTAAAAACCTATTACTGTAATCTTATCCGATTAAAGTAATGATTAGAACTTCATAAGTTGAAGTCCTTTATTAAACTGCTGTTTTTTTTTTATGTATACTTACTACTTTCATAAAATCGATGCAATTTAAGCATTTAAAAGCCATTAATTCTATTGCGGATAATGACTAGGTACATAGAAGTGAATAATAACAGTGAAAATAAACACACTGCCCGCCTTAATGCGTGTATTTATATAGTTAAGTAAGAGGTTAGAATTTTATTTTTACAGGGCAGTGTTTTTGCAAATTGCTGTTCTTTTTACAGCAGAAGGCATAGTGTATTCTTTTTTAAATGTAGACTCTATCTACGTGAAAAGTTTATTGTTTGAACGTTTTAAGATTAGAAAAAATAGTATAGGTATATTACCTATATGTATAAAGTCTTTAACGATTAAGGGCACAGCATTGTTACCAAGAATTCTTGAGTTTCATCGTTTTATATTTTTTTGGTGAGATGTTTAACAGCTTAAACGATTTCCAGATTATAAAGCCACTTACCAGCTGCACGTGAATCTGTTCTCATTAAAAATAATTTAAAAAAGCTCCTTTTTTATGTTAGCCGTTTAGTTTCACGATAAAATGAACAAGTGAGACGGAGGTTATTTTTTATAAAAAGAAGTTGACTGTAGTGTGTGAAGCGGGAGAAATAATGGGTTAATTTCATGCATTTTGCCGTGAAATAACTATAACGAGTGACTGTAATTAGACCACAGTATGTAGCTAATGGTTATCCACGGTATTCTAATGACGGCTCTCGTAGTTGTCTTGAGACCTAGTGGTACAGTTTTCGAAGACCTATATATTACGGTGGCCACAAAAACGGAGGCGATCCTGTCAGTAATTGCGCCGGCGCAGCTTTCACGAGCGACGTTTTTGCTCACTGTACCGCATCGCTGGTGTCACGCACGTAGCTTGGATTGCTTGTAACACACTAAACCAATTAGGGCCTGTGTTTTTTAAAACTAAGAAAGTTATGTTTCATTCTTTTTGGAACAGTCTGCCTTGTTTTGAACAAGTACCAACTTTTTATTTCTTTTTTTTTCTTGAAATATTTAATGTTTATCTTTTATAGTTGTCTATAAAGGCGATTGCAAAACAATATTTTTACTTGTCAAGACCCCAAGAAACTTGCTTATATTTTTTATTGATCCAATAGAATAGGCAAAGGCATTTCATCTAGCATATTTAGCAATTCTAGGCGCCCGCTGTATCTTTATCGCACAATGGCATTTTACAATGTTACCAGTTTAGAATTAATTACATAGACAAGTTTTTACGATTACTTTCTTTGCTCTGCAGAGCTGTGTGGCTAATATGGCCACTTTTGATGAATTACAATATGACTTACGGACGAATTTTATTCGAAATCGTACATTATCGTAAAAAAATAAAACAAACATATTGGCTTCTGAGACTCCCGATATTCTATCTATTCTACTACCTTCATTTGACGGGAAGGAATATTTTTTTAATTCAATTCATGGACTATCAATTACACGATTTATTTTAATCTATGAGACTCTTTTATGGGGGCCATGAACTGAGCCCACTTATCTGATACTTACCGTAAGATATCTCGCTAAAATATGAACAACACAGTAACTTACCATTAGCTCGATCTTGAGTAGAGTTAGCGGACGTAGTACGGTCACAGCAGCACATCAAGTTACCACAAAATGTCAAATTTCGTCAGTTGATTTTGAACTTAATAATCAACATTTTACGGTTTCAAATCATTCGGAGAAATTTGATAGTTTTGTATAACCTGATGTGCTGACGACTGTACCTTAAGATTTAAATCGATTGCAAGGGTCAAGTGCGATATCATAACGCCTTTAAGATGAAATATGAATGCAGGCATGCAATAATAAAATATTATTCTGACGTGGGCGCCTGGTGTAGCGGCAAAGAACTTATTGTAGACTTATTCTATAGGTTTCCGAACTGGGAATAAATCAGGGACTGCGCATTGTCATTCTTGGATCCGGCACTTATTCTCAATGAACCGACGGGATATTTAAGATTTATTGGCGGACCATGATATATGATAGTATAGCCTTTTATTATGGCGTTGGCTACACGCTACTTTAATGATTAATGAAGTATAATTTAGAGTTATTGTTTTCAGTCTACTGTGCTTCTAGGCTGTGCTTGGGTGCGGGGTGGGATATGAATGTTTATTGATGAAATATTTACTCTAAAGTTTATTTTTAAATTAATTTTATAAAATTAATTATACATATATTTTTTTAATTAATATTAAATTCATTGTATTAGGGTTGTGGTTTCGGATGTATACAGGAGGGAGTCTCTAGGCCTACGATCAGTAGTCATCGATGGTAAATAGGATGGTTATGAAAATATAGTACCTATTTTCTATGGTGTTATTAAGATCAGATCTAACCTTGTCTAACTTCCAAATTATTTTTTACAACTAAATGAAATTATTGTTCTAAAATACGACCGGTTCTGTCTGGTTACATATTTCTGTTACAATACTTATGTCATATAACTGCAACGGTTATTTGCTCTGCGGAGCAAATGTCATTTGACCTCCGTGACCCGCAACGTACTCGTAACGGAATTGTACGGTTGAGTAAGTATATATTTTACTTTTTAAGTAAAATTATCATCCGGAGACGGACAGCCATAGTCTTATTGTTTATTAAACTGTTGGTAGGAACATCATCCTAATTGTCCTAGCCTTTACCCAACTGAGGTGGGGTCTGCTTCCGTCTAGCTTCTGGTTAGACCGGATGCAGGTGAATCATCATCATCGTCATCATCATCATCATCATCATCATCATCATATCAGTCTATCGCCGACCACTGCTGAACGTAGGCCTCCCCCAAAGAGCGCCAGCCATCCATCCAGCAGCTCGCATCCATCCGCTGCCAGCCACCTTCTTCAAATCGTCGATCCATCGCATCGCAGGGCGTCCCACACTACGCTTGCCCAGATGCGGTCTCCACTCCAACACTTGTCTGCTCCATCGATCGCAGCTGAGTATCAGTATGAAATAGCAAACAACCGACGGTTATCAAACTTCCGCAATCCAAGTTCTTAGCAATACTCATATACTGAAGATAGGTTGATTGTCAGGCTTCTTAGGCTCTTAACTACGAAACGATAACCTGGTCGACGGCTTACATGCTCTCTGAAGCACGGACTGACACTAATTCAATTCCTTGGCAATCAATTCATATTTAGAAACCGTCACAAATCCTTAGCAATTACCCAATATTTCCAATTTAATATATACCTACCTAGTTTAAAAACATTATCATGATAATATACTAAACTGCAAAGCTAAACTGTTAAATATTTACACTATTAACTTAATGTTAATGTTATTATCACCATTATGAAAATTGGCTTTTTATAAGCCCTTTTTAATATTCATCAAATTAGGCTGTTTTAGCACTGTCTTTCGATATTATTAGGTAAGGATGTAAACAAAATGTACATATGTTAATGTGTCAAATATGTACATACTTTGATTAACTGTTCATCTCATATCGTTATTGAGTCTTATAGTGATTGGCTCTATTCAGTACACTCTTACAAATTGCACAGTGACAAGTTGATACGCTCTGTATATATTTTACGTTGGGGTCAAAAGATCCCCAAGTCAGCATGAAAATGGATACCGTGAATAGATTCGTGAGCCAGCCCTATATAATTTATTGATTGCCCTTGCACGCACGAATATTATGTACAATATAGAGTACATTAATAGGTAAAATGGGTAACATATAAACTTTATAATAAATAAACCTTATAATGGTACCTACTTAAGTTCCCTTTTTTGCGGAGGAAACCTTCAAAAGTCAACCGATCTTAGGGGATTAGACTACACAGTGTTTCTAGCCACTAAAAGACCCCCTGGCCACCATCGGCAAGTAGAGGGGGGCACTGTTTCCTGTTACGGCACATCTCTGGGAACTCCTTTATCCTACCTGTATTAATAAATACCAACAATAATCATTAATTTCGGTAATATCGTTAATGTGATCAATCGAAATTTAACCTTCTAGCCTCATTATTTAAATCGATTCTATGTAAAATAAAAAAATCTAAATGTAGTATGATTGAGCAAGCCGACCCCCACAGGATAATAATGGTATTATATCAAAGTAGATTTGCGGCAATGATAATGATGGTCATTATTGTCTAGCGAGCCTTAAGCATCCGTTCGTTTCTTACTAACTGCCCTCTGATTGTGAGGACCATATATCTCTTGTCCTATTAGATATAATCTGCGCAGAGATTGATTGTCTGAAGGATATTAAGCTCAGGCATACTTACTGCTGTACTTGAAGTAGGTAGGTACGGAAATCCACCTTACGTCGTCAAACATCATGAGTCTGCGCAGATTTTGTATCTAGGTACTGTCAGATTTTTTTACGGTAGATTAAAAATAAAGAAGATGGGGATTAAAAATAAATAGGTATAATCGGAAGAGCGAGAATTTAAAGAATAATCTAGGATGTGATGTTTGACAATTCCTGCTTATAGAAGACATTTAAATCGTTTTCTAATTCTAATTAATTTATTTCTAATTAACTTAACCTAGTGGCGTCAAGGAAATTTTACTTACTTATTTAAATATAACTTTGAAAAAAAAAACTATGCAGTCGTAAATCCTGCACATTATGCTGCTTTGAAATTACTTTGATTGAGATAATTATGTTACATTAAAAACATTTACGAAATTGAAATTACGAAATTAACGAGTCCCGACGTTAGCGAGCATACGGTGTAGACGTGTCGAAACATATTAATAAATTATAATAATATAAGATTACTAATTTACAACCTTAAGATATACTATTTTGAGTATATTTATCAGTAAACATTTTGAATGAATTAAGACAGTTTCGAAACCAGCGACGAGCTGCGCATCAGTGCAGGTATCATACCATACTTTACTTCACCCCCTTGGGTAAAAGAGACGGGCTCCTATAATTCATCTCGCTTGCACTAGTCCAATACGCCACAAAAAAGTTGTTCCACTGGAAGGGACAAGTGTCACCACGCAAATATCTAGAGTTAACCATTAGTCAATTAACTAAAGATTAAAATACAATGAGTGTTCAACGATCTCCACCGAAAATATCTGGCAATAGTGGATCTTTCCCAGACCTGTCTAAACTACACCAGGATAATTATGATCATCTTATTACCTTGCGCAAAAGGAAACAGCCTGAAGATTCACATGAGTTAAAAGCGGATTTTGCCGATTTCCGTAAAGATATACTCTCAGTTTTAAAAGATTTCACTGACCGGCAAGCTGAAAATATGGCTAAGATATCGGAAGATGTGACAAACATAAACGAGAAATTACAAAACATACAGTTTAAAACCGACAATCTTATTATTGAACAAAATAAAATGAAAACTGAGATAGCTGATTTAAAGGTAGCTGATGAATCTACCTTGCATAAGATCTCTTCCCTGGATAATGAGATACAAATTCTAAAAAAAACTTCAAATACTGTTTATGATATTCAGCCTGCTATACCTGCCATGCGAGAAGATATAATTTCTGAAATGCAAAACCGCCTAAAAAGAGAAAAAAATCTTATAATCACGGGAATCCTAGAGCTCCAAGCCCCAGATCGCAGTGAAAGAACCGCCCATGATGCCAATGAAGTTTCTAAAATATTAAAAATGGTTTCTCCTAATAACATAGAACCCATTAACACTCTTCGCCTTGGCAAATATAAGGCTGGCAAAAATCGCCCCTTGAAGATCATGCTCAAGACATCTGATTCTGCAATGTATATACTACGGAATAGAGCCAAAGTGACGCAAAATGATATTAAAATATTTCCAGACAGGACCCCAAATCAACAAACATTGTTTAAAATCTTAAAAGAAGAGATGCAGACAAGAATCAATAATGGCGAAACAGATCTTATCATTAAATACGTGAACGGATCCCCAAAAATTGTTCAACAGTCGACTTCAAATATAACAAAAAACTAGTTACTTCGGCTGGTTTCCAAAAAAAATAAAAATAATACTTCTAACAATGTATCTTACCAAATCACAAATAATTATAACAAACTAATCATCAACAAGAAGTCATTAAAATTTCTATACGCCAATGTTCGTAGCCTAGTTAAGCCGGGGAAGTTCGACGAATTAAGGTGTATCCTGGACACATTACCCAAAATACATGTCATTGCGTTGACTGAAACATGGATTAAAAGTGAAGCTGAAGCGGAAATGCTAAAATTACCAAATCACATTCATTATTATAATTATAGACTTCACAGTAGAGGAGGAGGAGTATCTGTATTCGTACATAGAGACCTAAAACACAATTTTATTGATGGAAAATGTGAAGACGACAATCACTTTCTTTGGATCCATATTGAAAAATTCTGTCTGGACATTGGCCTGGTTTATAAGCCCGAACGCACTGACTCAACTCGTTTTCTCAACACGCTTACGGAACAACTAGAAATTAGAAAGCGTGTGGTAATCCTTGGTGACTTCAACTACAACCTGCTAAAGGAGACATCGTCCACTAAGGACTATAAGCAAACCCTGAAAGCCTATGGATATAATATATTGAATAACATTAGTGAAGAATACTGCACGAGGGAAACCAAGGATACAAAAACGATACTAGACCATGTTTGCTCTAACCTCAAGCATCACGACTTTCATATGGCAATAGTAGAATCAACAATGTCAGATCATAAACATATATACTTTGAAGTAAAACAATATCAACCGACGCCAATTATTACTGTCCCTTATGAGTCAATAAATTATCAGAGTCTTTATGAAACTGTTGAGAACTGGATATTAAATGATGACAACATGGCAAATGAATATTCTAAATTCGAAGAAAGACTACTATCAAGCATCAGTATCAATAAAATTAAGAAAAGTAAAATAGTAAACACACCCAAAAAGGACTGGGTAAATAAGGAAGTCATAACTGCCATTAACCAGAGGAATGTGATATGGAAACAAACAATAGATAATCCAGACGATGACTTTGTTAGGCAAGTATATATAAATAAAAGAAGAACCGTATACGAGACTATCCAGAAAACTAAATCTAATTACTATCTTAATTCTTTTAAACTTTGTGATGGAAAGCCTTCAAAAATGTGGAAATTAATCAACGAACTCTCTAATAATAAAACTAAAGACCATTATTTTCCCCCTAAATTAGAAACTTCTACAGGAATCCTCACAAATGAACAACAAATATGCGAGTATTTCAACGTCTATTTTGCTACCATAGGATCTACTCTAGCAAATCAAATCCCAGCACAATATCGCAACAACCGTATATCTGTAATGCCACCTAAAATTACACAAAATACCCTTTCGGAACTAAAACCAACGTCCTATGCCGAAGTATCTAAAATAATTGATAATTTAAATTCTAATACCAGTACAGGTGTAGATGGCATTACAACAAACGTAATAAAATGTTTAAAAAATACTATTTGTGACAGGCTCGTACTATCCATAAATAAATGCTTGCTGAAAGGATCCTTTCCAGATTCTTTAAAAATAGCAAAAGTTACTCCCATCTACAAATCTGGCAGCAAATCGGACCCCAACAATTATCGTCCAATATCGGTCTTAAATGTAATATCAAAGATCTTTGAAAAAATTATTCATAGACGTCTTACAGAGTACTTAGATTCTATTAACTTTTTGTTTGAAAGACAATATGGTTTTCGATCGCAGTCTAGCACCCTCTCCGCCAGTATTGACTTACTAACAAAAATAAATATAAATATTGATAGAAAAAATTTAGCTTTGGGAGTTTTTATCGACCTGAAAAAAGCGTTCGATACTGTGAGCCATCAACGGTTACTCACTAAGCTTAAAAGCATTGGAATAACTGGAACAGCTTTAAAAATATTAGAATCATACCTCACAAATCGAATCCAAGTAACAAAAATTGGCGATAAAGTAAGTAGCCCCACATCTATAACATTTGGCGTGCCGCAAGGATCAATTTTGGGCCCGTTGCTATTTTTAATATACATTAATAACATAAGTCGAGTAGCACTGCAGGGTTATATGATGTTATATGCTGATGATACATGTTTATTTTACTTTGGACACAATCTTAGTACGGTTATGGAACAAGCACAGAACGATCTTAATGTTTTACAACAATGGTTTCAAAGTAACCTTCTAACAATAAACCCAACTAAAACGAGCTACATTATATTTGCTGCTAAAAATAAGAAACTCCAAAATATACAAACACTAAAACTAAATGATATGCAAATACAAAGATCAAGTAAAGAGAAGTATCTCGGTTTAATACTGGATAATGATTTGTCTTGGAAAAGCCATATTGAAAAGTTGCGATCAAAATTATCCTTATTAACTGGCATGCTGAGGCATACTGCGCGCTGTTTCCCAATAAATGTGCGATATGTAGTATATAATTCACTAGTTAAACCACATCTTGATTATCTTATTGAAGTTTGGGGTACTGCTACAAAATCAAGTTTAAAGTCATTGCAAACTGCTCAAAATAAATTAATTAAAACATTGTTTAATTTTCACTACCTTACGTCGACACAAAAAATTTATAAGGACACTAAAATAATGAACTTGGCTCAAATATATTCATATAAGACGTGTATTCTAATAAGAAAAATTCTTAATAAAGATTTACATAGCCAATTAACCTTTACGAGAAAAGTTCAAATACAAAAAAGAATAACAAGGCAAGCTAACAATTTAATATTATACGCTCCCAGAACTAATTATGGCAAGAAAACTATTCTATATGAGGGTGCGCAGTTATACAACAAACTGCCCAGAGATATAAGAGAGGCGAAATCTTTCGTTGTTTTTAAAAAGTTGTTAAAACACCACATTTTGAAGGTCTTCTAAATTTACCCTATTTACTAAATTGAATTAATAAAAAACAAATATATATACTAACTACTACTACTAAATACTATAAATACTTATTATTATCATTACTAACTATGTATCTACACAAGATAAATTAAAATGAAATTGTCTCTTATAAATTACTTAACAAGGCGTTAACCGCCGATTAAAACTTTGTATGGTGCAACTGATCACAACAACACTCATAAAACTCAACCTAGTGGGTACTTCACATCACACATCACATCATCAGCCTATACTAGTCCACTGCTGGACGTAGGCCTCCCCTAGTGTGCGCCATTTCACCCTGGGTGGGTACTTGTAATATACAAATTGTTAACAATATATTTTTGTATACCTGCATTTTATAATTATATAATTATGCTCGTTAATGTTATTTCTGTTAACTTTTTAAATAGTTTCTCATGTAAGCGATTGTATCTAATCTTAATGAGAAATAAAGAAATATCAAACCATAAATGCAATTGAAATACATGCACGAATGATTCTTTGCGAAAAAGTTTTTTAAGCATTTTTTTGTGTGCAGGAATTACACACACGTACACTGCGCGACCCGATCTTACTAAACGCGTTTTATCTTTTGGTGTAGTTCCACCTTTAAAGATAGAACGTATAGATAGTATTATGAGACTAGTTGCCATAAAGGTAAAAGTGATACCAGGTACATAGAACCATAAAGATATGGTCTAGCTAATAGCGACTATGTCAAGACAAGTCGCGATAAAAGTTCCCTTTAGGCAGTTCATTTGAAAAGGTAATTAGAAGTAAATAACGCGCACAGGGCCACCGGTTATAAGGACTGTAATGGATAAGTTTTTGCGATTATTATTTACCATAATTAGGAATATGCATGAAGTTTAAATTTGCCTAATATATTTTTTTCCGGAACCTTAAACATACTTAAAGTATTATTGTAACAACATTTTGTTACATAATTGTTATTTATTTGTATAAAATAATAATTAAAAAGTGCTAATTATGCGAGCGAAATTCAAATTTACAAAACGCGCTGTCATTGGTCGAACGAAATGAAACGTCACGGGCCATGACATTGAATTTAATCACATAGTCGAAAGCTGCTAGAAGAGGAATTATCTTGGAAATATATTTTAATTTGTGTGTTATGAGCGATTTTCGTCAGTGATGAGACTATATACGATGACCGAAAGAAGAAAAAATACTTTATCGGGAGTAGTTCTGATAATATTTTTGTATTTTGGTACTATGCAATACCGATAGAAAGGGTTTTTAGCTTCTTCCATGGTAAAATCTATAAGAATTAACCAAAACACCCGTAATAAACAAACACTTCGTGCGATGATCGCGGCCCATGACGTCATCCGAAGCGTGCGAAAAATGGCTGCGTTCAAACAGCTCAATTTTGGATATGTACGTTGTACCTATGTTGAATAATATTTAAAAAAAAAAATTAAACATTCCCGGGAATAATTATATTTTCTATTGTGTTGTTATGATGTATAGAATTAATAAAAAAAATAAAAAAAACGCATGCATGTTCCTAATTGTAAAAAAATTATAATATGAAATTAATAGTAGCCCGTACAAAAATGGCAGAATTTGATGTTTATCCAAAAGTTTTACGAAACTTAGATAAAAAGAGCGTATGCAGTCACCTGTATAAATATTTGCGTGGGCGCGAAATTTCGCACATATAACGAGGGCAAGCTCCAACAAGCGCGAATAACTTGACGCGTTACAAGAGATGTGCTTATTCCACAGCCGCTCCACACGGCAATAGCATTAATTTCACCTGACAGCTCAATTACCTCCACACTCGGACCATCTCATACAGCACCATTTTGATTTGTTCATTGCAGATCGCATTACAATAATTTTTACCTGTCTTCTTTACGTCATGCTGTCAGACGCTTATCATAAAGGTTTGAGCGGTGCAGCCGCCATTTTGTCTCTTTATTGTGTTTGTAATTGCATTTCTTTGTGAGATTTCGCTATTTGCTTTTATTTGAGGCCTTGATGCTTAACTAGGCTTTGCGATGAGTTCATTTCGTACAGTTGCGCTTTGATTTTATTTATTCATAATAAATTGGTTTAAAAACATATACCTATAATGAAACGAGATCAATGTTGCAGATTACATTTAAAAAAATAGGGTTCTGTTAATAGATTTATTGGAATTGTATATAAGGAATGCATGCATAGGCAGTATCGTAAGGTAACAATAAGGCTTAATTTCATTAAAATCGGTTAAGTTTATCAAATATTATTTATTACAATAATTATCCATTGAAAACGTTGAACTTGAAAAGTAATCATTGAACATACATACTTAAGTATCATAAATACTCATACATGCATATTGCATATATTGTATACATTCTTACTAGGTTTATTAAGTAGTAATATTAATTCTGTCAAAGGACCGGTTAACATGGTTGTAAGTTAATTATAACGCTATTAAGGGACAAGTTATAGAGGATTTAGTTCAGGATCCTCATAAGAGTAACATTTCATGGCAACCACGATACTCATATTAAATTTTTTTACGAAAGTAATTTTCATCAAATTTTCTTATCGCTTCACATCTAAAACCGAACAGATTTTGATAAATTTGGCAAGGAGATAAATGCCATCGGTGTGAGTGACATTGTTTATCGACTTAAAGGAAAGACTTCGTACATATTGTATTTGTAAAGGACGAAAAGCTGCCTAAGATAGATGTATGTTAAACCTTCACATAAAGCGACATCTAACAGATTTGTACGGAACTAAAACTGGTCTCAACCCTTTCAATGCTTTGAGATCTCGCTCACAGTTTCCCTGCGGTATGCTTCGGATTTTGTTTTACAGAGGGCGCTGTGCACCCGCAAGTATCCAAAGAGGTTGATTGACTGTATACATAAACTGTTGGTTGAAAAAAAAAACGGATGAATCGATTATGATTATAATTCTACGCATACTTATTCTACTTGATGCCTCGATTCTAGTGATCGGGTTTATATGGTGTAATGTATACCCGTCATCATCATCATCATTAGCCCATACTCGACCACTGCTGGACGTAGGCCTCCCCTAGTGAACGCCTCAAAACCCGATCTTCGGCTTTCCTCATCCAGTCACTGCCAGCTGCCTTCCGCAAGTCGTCACTGCATCTGGTCGGCGGGCGCCCTACACTACACTACGTTTGTCTAGACGCGGTTTCCATTCGAGAACTCGCTTGCTTCATCGTTTGTCAGTTCTCCGACAGATATAAACCCGTGGTGTAAACCAATTGGTTGAAGTTTTTATAATGTAAATATATGGTTAAGTGATTGTTTCTTTGCTATCATTATTTTATTATATACCTACCATTTATCTACTATGTATATAAAAATAAGTCGGGTTTTCCTTCCTGACGCTATAACTCCAGAACGCACGAACCAATTTCCACGGTTTTGCATTCGTTGGAAAGGTCTCGGGCTCCGTGAAGTTTATAGCAAAAGTCCGAAAAAAAAACACGGGCGAAGCCGTGGGCGGAAAGCTAGTGTCTAATTAAATACATCGCATAGTTTTATATATTTTAATGATGTGTAATCTTCCACATAGGCTATTTATTTTTTAGGATAACGTTAAGTTCTCGGATGCTAGGAATCTCTTTTTAAATATGAATAATCTCGACTTCGGACCAATTATGACATTATCCTCATATTATCGCCATACTGTAGCAGTGAATAATGTAACATATTTTATTTTAAGAGTCTCCTTGGAATTTCTTTGCCGGATTATTCGCTATAAGATCAACTTTGAAAAACTAAAAATAAATTTGGGACCGTGCAATTAGAGGCAACAATGAATCATAATCGCTTGTAAAAGCTTATTTGAAATAAAAAACATTTGAGCTTGAACTTATCTGTTTGCACCCAGAATATAGTATAAAATAAAAATACTAGGTACCTAAATCAACCAAAAAATATTCAATAGGATTCCCCGTATTTCCTCTCAGCATAGACATCCGGTTTTTTAACCCTTTGTTGTTTTTGTTTACCGGTTTCACCCTTGATATACAAGGACCCGTTACCGTTCTTTTATTTTTTCCTGAAGCTCTGGCTCGATGTTCAGTTAGGTTTATATTTCGTATTTTGGCTTCGGAACTTTTCTCGTTGGTGGATGTAAAAAAGCTTAAAAATATAGAAAAAATGGAATACGAGGTGAATCTCCATTTCCATTGAAATTCGTAATGGTGCCTAAAACGTGTGCTATTGAGCCAATAGATCTGAAATTGCTAATATTGCTCCTATCGCTTAGAACTGGTAGCGTTGGTCTTTTAGTCCTTGAATGGCAGTATTATTATAAGTACAAATGATAGACATAGAATTTATGTTACACGTAGAATACAAAGAAAAGTTAAATAACATCTTATTTAATTTGTTTACATTATTTTCCTTATTATCAAAACAATCAGAAGAAAGTAAACATTCTTTACTTTACAAGAAAGTTTAAAATAAAAGTTCTGTACATTTAATTTGACCTAAAAACTATCATTTTCAAAGCCTATTTAAAGAAGCACTGCTATAACACATTACCTTAAAAATATAAAATGATCCCTACAAGCGGAAATTCCTTATAGCTGCATGCAATTTATAATAAGGCTTAATTAAAACAGCGGCGTTCCACGTTGGCTTGTGCACTGCGCCGCACCGCTCTGCCGTGATCTATTTAAAATGAAATAACTACCATTTGCATCCCTCGAGCGGTTCCTATGAAGAATTTTCTGCCTTATTTATTCATAAGTCTTACAAAGAACCCATGTAAGTTAAAGTGCGAGGTGAATACAAACGTTCTGAGAAGAATGTCACAGCGGTTGAGCAATCGGTTTCTGTGCTAAGGGTTGCGGTTTATTTTCTTGCATAGACAAGTGAGTCTAGTTGTTTGTGTATGTGAGAAATTCCGTTTGTAAATGCAATCAGGATTTTTGGGGATTTTAACAAATTATTTAAAGAAAAATTAATAAAATATATGTGGATAATTTAATAAATAATTTATTCGTAGGTGGGAAGGTTTAAATCAACACTAGGTTAAGTATGTATCACCCTCTTAAGGAACCGTGATGTAATTCCGGTGGGTCATATCAGCAACATTTAAGTACATAATTATATAAATATTTTGTCTTTCTGTGCAGAATTAAATATTGATTTTATTAAATGTTTTCCATTTGCTGCAAATATTATATACACGAGAACGAAGAGGAGACGCAGTGAATCAATCGACACAACAATGCTGACAGAAGACGTATTAAAACCATCTTCAGATTATATTGCTTGCCTATGTGAGTCGATAACTAGGTCACCGAAGTGCTCTGGAACAAACTATTGATGGAAATCGCCGGTTGTTTTTATTATACTACAGGTGATTTTTTGATTTACACTTTTTTACTTATTAATTACCTACTTTAGGGTTGAACTAATAAATTTTATATCATTACTAAAAACAAGTTCAGAAATTTTGACATAGAACTGATTAGAGGTTAACTGACTAGGATTAACTACCGAATTTAAGCTCTTTATAATAATATTGAAAGTGGTCTCCATCCATATCCAAGGTTGTCATGGTGTCTTCAATTTCTACATGTATTATTTTATGTTGCATAATTTTTTTTTGTTACGACAAACAGACAATATTTTGTTAAACGTAAATACTCAGAAATCGGACGCTTGCAGTCTTTTCGTATTGACCCAAACTTTGACCCAAACGATCCGCTTCTCTCCAAGAAAAATATCGTTAGCAATAAATGTGTACTGGCGAAGGTATACCATCCTCCAGCTTTATTGCTATTCCAGGAAAAATGTTTCCCAATTTATTTTACATTTTCTAACACTTTCTTGAGGAGTTGTTAGGTTGCTTTGTGTAATTAATATTTTTACGAAAACTGGTAGATAGGCATTTCCTAATCAGAAAATTATGATAATAAATTGTCAAAATTATTTTCGAACTTAATTTTTAAAAGATTGTACCTACAAATTACGTAAAGTTGATATGCTATCTGCCGGGATAGAAAATACCGCTTTCAAGGAATCATAAGATTATTCATACATATAGAAAGAGTGCTAATGATCTGTTAGGGATTCTATATATGAGTTGATTTCAAAAGAATTGCTCAATGTGGCATTTTAAGCCCCCTGAAGTCAAATACTTCAATGTTTATCAATTCACTCGAAAGCAGTAACGAGCTCCACAATATGAAGGATATCCAAAACTGTTATCAAAATCTGCAACAGTAGCTAAATAAAAACAAGCGGCAAATTCTAAAGCTCGTTCCATTTATACCGGAGGCGTCAACATTCATTTCTATTAAATATCGTTGTAGGTATGTTAGTGTTCCCGTCCAACAGAAAATACCCCGGGGCGAGGCGCGCCGCGGTATTTAGACGAGGTTTACAAACGCTCCAACTACCGCTACCGCTCGCGCCTGTCTGAATAGGGAAACAAATCGATATGCATCGTTTCCACCGTTCGTTTTTAATTTCATCGTTCGTCATGTCCGAGCGAACGATGTGGCACTCTGCATCGATAGATTCGATCTTTTTTTTACAAATATACGCGGTTTTTCATTTATGTTAGATTTCAAAGACTTTATAATATGTTAAGTTTCAACACGAACACTGATAATTCAGAATAATATTGTAATTTTTTTGTGGAAGCTATTTCAGATTGTTATTATATTTTACGATAAAATTGTACAAATAAGTTACGCCAATTTTCATTTCAACTTATACTCGTAAAGACCCTCATAATGTCCAGATTTTGTATAATATATATTTTTTAATACGAAATGGTTTTGGAATGGTGGAAATTTCCGAATAACAGATCTATTTTACAAGCGTGAAAGTCGTACTGTTTGCTTGTAAAAGCAACCGGAAATGAATGGAACTTCAATTTATCGATAAGCTTTTACCAATTGACAGTGTGCAAGTCACTTGTGTTCTTGAATAAAATTAGGCAAAAGAAATGTGCTACGTATGGCAAGTAGATTAACATTAAATATCATTATAATAAACACTACTATGAAACCCCAAAACTGTATATTACTTACACAAAATTAAACATAACTTACTCAAGACTTCCCTGCTTAAGAAACCGGATAATATCGCATAATCGCCTTATGTTCATATCGTATTTCTCCGTTCAACCACTTGGAGGTGAATTATGATAAATCCCGAGCAACACAATTATGCTCAGGTTAATTTCCCCAGCGAGGTGGTTTGATTGAGACAAAAGGAATCCGAAGAAGTGATCACTCCTCGGAAATAGTGGAATAAAAGTACGACTAAGCGAACTGAGGTCAAACTTAAATAGATTTATGAGTGTATTTAAGTTTAAGTAAGTAAATTCTTATAGAAGTTGCGTTGAAAATACTTACGGAGAGATTTCTAAGATTAACCAGACGTTATGGGGAGGGATAGCAAGTGAAGTGAAAAATACCAGAAGATTCTAAACTGGGATGGGAGGCCGGGGAGAAGATTTCGGGAGTCTTCATGCAGGCATAAAAACAACAAGCAACAAAGCCGTAATTTACCACCGATATGCAAAATATTTTCTAGAGCACTTAAACAGGTTACACTGGTACGATGGTACATACATACCTACGTATGTCTCAATGTACAGCATTTTACAATTCATATCGGACGGAACCGCTCAAGTGCATAGGAAATTACTTGCAAACAGTTTATCTTCCATATAAATAAATCGAAGTTGCATTTAATGTTTAGTTACAAATAAAAGTAAATTGTTTTCATGTCAGTTTCAGATACGCTGTCGGTTGTGTAAGAACCGAGCTTAACTCAAAGCATAAGGCTTAACAACTTTCAACATTTCCTGTCTGTAGTATGAAAGCACACTGCTTTTGAAGAGTAACTTCGGTTTCACAATTCACACAATTGTTCATATAATTGTTTTAGTACCCACATATATATATATATATAATGTAGTCAGTTTGACGTAAGTTTACCCACAAAAAGTTATAACAAACAAATTAGCAAACACGCAATGACTCCCAAGGTCCGCGTGTAATTCACGACACCTGCACAAGCACAAGCAAGGACTTCAAAATAATTTAAATGTCTGTCGGAGGACGATTCCCTATTAAATAATTCATAAGGCTTTTGGGTTATGTCACAGCTGCCACTACAACCTTCTGATAGAAACTTTAAGTGGAAGAAACAGAAATGGTCTTTGATTTCATTTGGCTCGCTTCGCCGGACATGGGCTCAATCTGATAATTTATATCAAAGGATTTGTCGCATCAAAGAGTTTCTTTAAAGCCCACTCCAGCTACGAGTATATCTTGTTTTCGCCATAAGCTTATAACTAGAAGACAATGCTGCGGTGTTCAACGCTAGAAAGATTTCGTTTGTTCGCTCGGAACCTTAATTAAATTTAAGTAGTGGTGCTGTTAAAGCGAACATAAACCGTGTACAGTCGGTAGTTTGCTTCTATGTAGCGTATGTTAGAAAACTCATAAAACGGTGAATCACCTGCACAACTTTAACTAAATCTTTCAAGAAATTCTAAAAGAAAATCCAACTTAACGGAAAATCTGTACGCAGAAGTTTTTAGACGCAAAGGAAGTGAAGTCCATCGAGTAGCTGTTACAAAGATTAAGATAGGTAAAAGTAAGGTAGACATTTTACGAGTCGACGACTGCGTAGATATATCCTCCTTGGGACTTCATTCGCGCATGGGCGGGTGATAAAATCAGCATAAATTGTGTCGTGCGCTCCCAGCTCCCGTGTAGCTACTATTACGTATTGGTAATGCGTGTGGAAGTAATGGCTCCTAGTTATGTTAATACGAATTTACGTCAGTCAGGTTATTTATCATTGTATTCATAAGATTTATGTCGTATTCGTCAGTAGTAAGTTATAATCATTTATACGTTTTATCGGCGACCTCAAATAAATAATGGTAAGGAGGACGATGATGATGATCACAGTTGTCTTATAATGAGAACATGATGAATTCAAAACATATTTTTATCTTGCTTCATATAATATAAATTCAATAAAAACGCCATCGTTATTTCGATATAAGCGTCATATAAGCTTCGTTTTTTCATTGTCAATTTCTTTCTCTACAGTTATTTTTAAAATATAACCAGTTTGCCGTCGTATGTTAGTTGTCGACTGATTATGATTCATAGTAAGTTACTTACTAGTTAATAACTTCTAACGCTATTAAATCTTCATAAAATACATTATATTATCCATGCCATTCGAAAAAAGCGATATAAATAGAAAAAAACCGTTTTAGTTAAAAGTTGTGTATTTTAAACTCCAAATTTCGCCAACGGCACCTCAATACTACTGATGACGTAACACAGCACGTCCGACGTACGACATCATAATGCTATTCGACTGCGAGATTGGAATCCAGAATCCGGGCGATGTCCACCGCTTGATTGTGCGTTTGTCGTCCATTGAATGTCAGGGGTTTGGGCCAGTGGTCCAGCTACATAGCAATTTACTGCTAGACAACTATAAACAGATTTACGGCGGAAATATTTGTTTTTGGAACTGCGGTTCGAATGTCTAAGCAGACATGCATATAATGCAGGAGAAATTTTGCTTCTCACATTGCATTGCATAATCTAGGATAAGGTACATGTTGTGCATATTTATAATTACAACCATAGTAACACATTTGTTTTAAGGTTATCATGTTGATCTAAGTATTTATAGACAAGAGTACCTAATCGATTTGGGAGATTGTTTCTGCTCCATAGATACTATTCGTTTCCTGTAATCACAAGTTCTTCAACATAAAGGAAAAAGCATTAAGACAAATAACAAAGTAAGTATTTTTCAAAGAACAGTGTTTGAACTAATCTTAGAAAAGTATCTGTAACCCAGAAGTCAGAATTCATTTTCTCTCCTAAACAATGCCATTTGTAGATAGCGTTGTTTTATTTTCCGTTTGATCATTGAAGAGGAATCACTACAACTTGACTTAAGTAAGAACACAAAGGACAGAACATTTAATAGAAGATGAAATTAAAATTTAACGATAAGAGAACACAACAGCACTAGAAAGTAGAAAGTTCTGTTGTTTTGACTTGCTCTCGTCAAAACTTAGAAGCAATAAGTGTTCTTAGCGTGTAAAATTTGATTTATGAATGTTTCCTAGAAACAAAAAATAACCAACTAAATGGTTAATTGGTAATAGTTCTATGAATTTAGTTTTTTAATTGAACTTGACTGCATCATTGGACTAGTAGTCGCTAGTTGGGACACTAAGCGTGAGGCTTTGGTTTCGATTCGCAAGTAGAGCAACGTTTGTATTGAAGGTAGAATTAGGTTCGTCAAAGGTTATAGGTGCACTTCTTTACTGTATTTAAGTACTTTTTAACTAGGTCTTATAGGTCTTGCAACCTATATTCAGTACGAAAGTTTTCGTTTTAATAAAATTTCATTGTACGTATTCATCGTTGACCTGAGACAGAAGCCCTTAATTATATTAAAAACTATTTAAATATGTTAACCTTCTGAATGTTCTCGAAATGCTCCCGTATTGTGTTGACCATAGGTACAACACTGCTTTTGTATTGGACAGTAAATGAGTGCAGCAAATCCGATTACTTTGAGTCAGAGATTGGTTCTGTCAAGGTAGTGTAGTGTGTGTTCTGTAGTGTGCTTCGTTTCATCGAAACGATGAAAGGTGGGTATTTTTGGAAGGAAATAAAATAATTGGAATAAAAATAATCACGTCCAAAATTAATTACGAGATCCCATTCCGTACTATCAAAAAATATTTTATAATAGCAGCAGACCATAATTACTACCACCCAATCAAAGGACAGACTGTCTGTGCGAGGGGCGACTGTAAGGAGCGCTAGCCTTAGGTTTTCTTTATACTTAAGACGAAACTGAAAATAATAGAGCCTTTTTAATTTTATAGACACGTACTTAATAACTTCATTACCGAATGGATTTAGCTTCAGTTCTATACGTGTTACAGAACGCGATAGGAAATCTGAAAAACAAAAGTTTTGTAAATAAGTTTTTAGTTTAATCTTATAATTTTATCTCTGCATAGATCAGCTAGATACGTACGTGAATCTTAAATATTGCAAAAAAAATAGGTATTAATATTATAACACGAGATTTATGTAAAAGTATGGTTTAGGTTCTGTTAAACTAGTTAAACTTATTTTATTAGCAATAACGTCGGTGCCAATTTAGCGAATGAAAGTTTAATAGACTATGTTCGTACTTGAGTAGCTTTGTGTGCATGCAGATTATGCTATCCATTTCTACTTCACTTGCATATCTACTCAGTGATTAATCCCAACACTTCCAGGAATGTAGTTCAACCAGAGTACATGAAAACGGAGTGGAACACAATGTCAGGGATGACAGGCATGTTGCGGATGGATCGAGGTCGCTACCCCGCACGTTCGATGTTCTAGATTGCAAGGAGTTCGTTCTTCATTGTCTTCGCTCTTGTACTATAAATATTTTGATGTTTTCTTGTTTCTAGATTTCTTACGCTACTGAATTTTGTTAGAATTATATTTTTTACTAGCGGGGGCGAAATAAGTGTTTTATGGTCTGTGAAAATTAATCAACCAATTCGGTAAAATTAATTAATCAATCAATTAATTAACCAAGCCATTAATCGGATTTCTTCAGAGGGGATTATTTTTATTTTAAGACTATTAACTAAACGGGTCATCGTTTTTATAATCTATGTAGGTATATTACTCGTCGTATTCTTGTGAAAAAGTTATCATTTTCATCAGATCAGAGCTATTCAAATTTCTATTCCGTGTATCTGTATTATTCTTACATTTTATTAGATTTTTTATTTTTTATTTTACGCTCCAGACTTTTAATCAAGCCCTGTAAAGGCGTTCATAATTCAAAGTCATTCTAGCCGCCCACGATGCATAAACGAAGCTCAAAAACTTTGGCCAATGATTAATTAAACTTTTTTTATAGAATCCTCCTTGGTTCCAATTTCCTTAAAATTTTCGCAGCTTGTTCGGGCATAAGTTTCTCAATAAGTGGTAAGCCAGGGTCTGTGCAATGGGCCCGTTGTGGTGGGAGGCCGTTTTCGCCTAATTCTAATTAGTTCCAGGTCGGCTGTACATCAAAGTTGGGGATAAGTTCTTTCGTTTAATTGACCGTAAACTCCAGGCGACGCGGATATAGTCACCTGGAAGAGCGCTACTCAAGCTCCGCGTTCTTCATGATTAATAAATATGTTTCATTATCATCGGATTGTCCTCTTTACACTGTATAATATTTTTAATTACTTCCTCTTAACTCTAGTGCTCTCAAGCGTGGCTGCTGAGAATAAGGTTGACCTTCACTTCTACCTAGCCCTTTGGGGATGCTGGCGTGATAGCATGTAATGTTGTATATTTAAAATTAATAAAATATTATTAACAACCTCAATAGTCTAGTGGTCCTAAGTGCGTGCGAGAGGTCTTGGGGTCGATTCCCAGGTCGAGCAAAGTGTTATTGGGTTTTCCTATGAAATTCTCAGTAGCAGCTCGGAGTTTGGATACGGCAATAGCACAGAACAGATACTTACCTGTTCTGTGGGCAATAGCCTCGCCCGCTATTACATGCGACTTAAACATACCGGCGAACTGTGGGTGTACATTAGGTACACCTCTGTCTAACTATTTATTTATAATTAGCAGACTGGCGGGCGCCCACCCCTGACGTGCGCAGGCGCCACCCCGCGGATAAAATTTAAAAAAAAAGTTTTGGAAAAATCATGGAAATGTGTTTTATTACTGATATTGAAGCACCAACATTTTTTTGCGCACTGATTAAAAAATTATCCTGTATGTGTATGTATTACGTATGCCAGCAGGTCAAGGTATACAAAATTGACAAAATTTCTTCAAATGATTTTAAACCTTAAAATGTTTACGATTAAGTTCAAAATCAACTAAGAAAAAATTACATTATGTGGTAACTGGCCACCGTACCTAACAAGTGGTATGTGGTCTCAACCGCAAATAACATGCAGATAATTGCGAGACAAAGCCGTGGTCTGCAATACAAACTGTCAGGATCATAAACACTAATGGTACGATCATATTAGTTTACAACTCTATTAGTATCTTGAAGTTTATTATTACATCTAGTACAAGTTGTTTCCTTCAGAATCTTCGTCAGCATCAGTGGAATTGTTCCAAGTAAGCCGGTGAACCCTTAGCGAATAGTTAAACTTAATGAGGCCGAGCGAATGTTGCCTACTTCTCCGCTAAGATTGCTTCCGGGGTAAGGGAAAATGTTGTACGATAAAGGACAATGAAACACAGATTTTATAGGGTTTCGAGATTTGGTTATTATGGCTAATTAACAGCGTCCGCGGGTCAGTTTTTCTTAAACACAGGATCACTCGCTGGGCTAAATTGAAAATTAGGTGCCTAAGTACCTGAAAATTTACTCAAAATCTAAAGTTTCGGAGTGTTTATAATTTGCACCATATGGATGTTTTCTCTAGGTACAATTTTGTGTACACATCTTAAATAGTTTTTTTAAAGTTAAGAGATAAACAATTTTTTATGAGACAAGTTAATTGTATGGTTCGGTAGGTTTTCTATAAAAACACTGCCATCACGTCAAAATCCGTCGGGTAAAAGTTATCTAACGTTATTAAATAACGTTATCGTTTTTTTTGGGGTTTGGAGTGAGTTTGCTATTTACAGTAATAATATTAAATAGTTTCAATCTCTCTTCTAGGGTCGGTCCCTCATATCTGAGGATCGTGGTCAGCATCAGGGTTGCATCTGGAGCGGATGATCTGCCTCCACCGGTTTCTGTCCAGCGCGTCTCGCATAACTGTATAGAATTTGGAGGCTGACGAGTCTTTCACTTGATCGGTCCATCTTGTAGCGTTAGAGTAGCACTAAGACGAGTTTATGGGAAATTCCCACGGTATTGGGAAATACGTATAAGGTACGGGATAACTTAGTAAGTAAAAAAATAGTAAAGCAAACCAATTCCCACAAAAATGGAGTTCCTTAGCCATTAACCATTTACCATTAGGAACGCATTACACAAATGGTAATACAACAAGCGGTAATACATTTCCAGTGTAAGTTGACCTCTCTTTGTAAGGGAAGACTTTATAGAGCCAGGCCAGTCTATACTGGAATTGTATAGCTTGACGTTTAGCCGTGTGTAATCATACGCCTTTTAGAGGTTCCTAGGTACTTCACTTGTATAAGTACCGTTTGTGTTTTATTTTTATGATGATGTCCGTAAGTGAAACCGTAGCTGTTTAACAAACGATACCTAGATGTTACCTAGACGCGTTTCGGTTGTTTTTTGTATAGATACATAACATAAGTC
Organism: Subacronicta megacephala; assembly: GCA_958496365.1. Taxonomy (NCBI): domain Eukaryota; kingdom Metazoa; phylum Arthropoda; class Insecta; order Lepidoptera; family Noctuidae; genus Subacronicta; species Subacronicta megacephala. Next base: position 6,185,959 of record OY292527.1, on the reverse strand, counting down.
ACCATCACACCTGTATTCCTTGAAAGGTTAGGCAGAAGTGTTCTTAGTGTTTGCCGAAATGATTAGGTATTAGGGGTAATAATACGTACGAATAGGCAAATAAAACATGTATACGGCACCGGAGCACGGAGTGCAGTGATAGCCTAGTGATATGACCATTGTACTGCCAAGTCAAAGGTCTCAAGTTCGAATACAAGGCACGCACCTCTGACTTTTCGAAGTCATGTGCGTATTAATAATTAATTATCACGTCTTAAACGGTGAAGGAAAACATAGTGAGGAAACCTGCATGCCTGAGAGATTTTCTTGACGGCGTGTGAAGTCTGTCAACCCGCAGTAGGCTAGCGTGGCGGACTATAGCCTAATCCCTCTCCTACTGAGAGGAGACCCGTGCCCAGCAGTGGGACAATGTAATGGGTTAATGATGATGATGAATGATGACGGCACCCGTCGCGCTCTGACTTCGTGTTTCAGATATTGCTCCGAAGCTATTAGAAAAATAATAAAACTTACAATATTTGATTGATATTCGTAATCAATGTAACTACTCATTAGCTATTCACTTAACATCGCAAGCCTTTGGGATTGCTACACTAAGTTTATTGTTGGGAAAACTAATTACGATAATCAAATAACCTAATTCCTTTGAGAGTTTATAAATTAATAATACCTGCAAGTACAGCCCTGCGGTCACTCCGCAGGGATGTACTTGCTGCTTAAAATATAAAAATAATCATAAGTACTGGCAGGAAATATATGGTGCAGTCGTCCACGTAAAGGTCCCAGGGAGACCAACAGCACGAAATATCCACAGTGAAGGTATGTATGTTTCCAAGACGGTTGCTATCCCTGAGACTTTCCGAACGCAAAATGGACGAAATGAAACTCCCAACACCTGGTTTTGAGCTAACTTTATTACGGCAACGTCTGGGCAGACTTTACGCGGAGGGCGCGTAAAGTATTTTCTTTTGGAGTGACGCGCTCCCTCGGTAGCGAGTCGTAAACTGTGACATTTATTACATTTGATACCGTCGGAGCTCCGCGCGTCGGGACGTCTTTACTGCGCACATCGTAACGTGGTCCGAACGTTGCACTGCAACAAGTTGCTGTAACATCATATTGAATTGAATTATGCGTGCAGGTGTCACATTTATCCTGTGGTATTTTTACCCTAGTGTAGGAGGTGTCTTTTAAATAAAAAACTTAATACCAATTAGGTCTTAGTTAGTGATGGTGTAGGAATAAGGTATTTAGTATTTTCCATAGATTAGATTTATGAATTTGCAGATTTTTGTATTTATATTTCTGATGGATATATATGCACTCTTGTTATATTTGTAACAAATCGGTGAAAACACAGGAATTTTCCTCTCTATTTGTTGCAAATAAAGAAGCAAAGCAAAACCATTACCCCCTACCAAACTAAATAACCAATAAACACTTCGCAAAATTAAAGAACAACTAATAATATCATTAGTGGAATCTACGTCGAGATCGAACAAAGACATCGCAGCATCTGGTATTGAAAGGGACCGTCAAAGTGAGAGGCGCCCTTTGAATCGCGGCTTACACAAATAAAACAAAATTTTCACTGTCGGATTTTCATGTCAGTCACGTCGAAGATTTTTTTCGCAGCGCCAAAATGAATTCCATTTCGACAAACAAATCACCACAGATCCAATCAAAAGCGACGACAACGAGTATTTTATAAAAAAGAAACTTGTTGATAATAATTTTCCGAATTTTCTTGTCTTTATACAGGCTGTCCATGAAAACGATATAATTCTTGGTATGACCTGCATTATAGTATATTTGTATTTAGTATACAACTGTTTGTGTTATTTACGTACTAGCTTTTGCCCGCGACTTCGTCCGCATGGAATAGATTTTTCCCAATCCTGTGGGAATTTCCCAAAACATCGTAATAAATTAAAGCCTATATGTTATTCTGATGTATAAACAATAATACCTACTGTAAAGTTTCATCAAAATCCGTTCCGTAGTTTTTGCGTGAAAGAGTAACAAACATCCATCCATCTATCCATCCATCCTCACAAACTTTCACATTTATAATATTAGTAGGATAGTAGGATTAGTATATTTATTCAATCATCGTTGAATTCTAAATAAAAAATGTTCCATCACAAATCTTTTACTTTAGGTACATGTTCCAGGTGCTTTCTTTGCATCTGCTACGATTCTTGCATACTTCTTTTGCTTCGTCCACATTCATACATCTTGTCATACATGCGCCGGTTGCCGGTTAAATGCTTTTTTTTCAAATATATTTTTTCTACTATAATATTATTATGATTGTGTTATGACATCCATATATGTCCGTTTTTATGAACATCCTGTACAATGCTAAAGTTGTATGTTCTTGTTTAGGAACAAAGTTTTGCTCACAAAGAAAAAACTTAAGGCATAACTTTGTTTTAGGGCTAAGTTTCTCACAGTTATTTCCATAATAATTCCTATAATGACACTATAATACCGATCTTTTTTTGACACCACAACAACTATTAGCTAAACCACTCGCTTGGAAACGATTACTCACATTCTATCTACCGCATTGGTTATATTATAATGTTCAAATGATTCTGAAAATCCTTAAGCACTTAAGTATGATTGGAATCTTATTGAAGAGCTTCAAAGCGGATCATCTCATCAATAATTTGATTGAAGCTCAGTTCCATGACGGATTAAGACTCAAATACATTTTTAAGTGGGAAATTCTTTGGTTTCAAGTGATTTTAAGTATTTTCCAACAGTTGGGAGATTATTGATTTTTCTCATGCCTCATCGAGCTAGTAGTCACAATCGCGACTGCTGCTGAGTGATCAAAGGTTTATTTCCCAGGTAGTAGAAAGTCTTACTGAATTTTCCTTTTACGAAATTATTTAGTCTCAGTGTTTGGTATGTCCGTTATTTCATGTAACGTATGGTAAAATTTTCACTTCTGCTGAACCTTTCAACGAAGACTGACGTGATTGAATGTTGTTTACAGGAGAGTATGTACGTGTACTGAGTCAATTTTGAATTGGTCTTTGCCCATAGAATAAAGCACGTCAAACATTTATAATAACCTCCATGCTTGTGAGATTTTCTAGACGCCGTGTGAAATACCTACGCCAAAATACGAATCGAACGGATCATGAAATGAATTGATGATGATGATAACTAAGAGACAGAATATGATACTGACAAAATTACTGTTTTTAGGGTTCCGTAGCCAAATGGCAAAAAACTGAACCATTATAGATTTTTAAGTGGTTTTTCTGTCATAAATGCTATAACCCAGTTCTTAGCAGTTCCCCTACCGTTACTGAAATAAAAGCGTAGATACTTACATCGGCACGTTTTCAGAATAACAACTTTACCCGAACGCATTTCATGAATCTTATAACAATTTGACGATAAGGAAGTCAGCAGACGTACGACTTTCGGTTAGTCTTACATCTATAAATATCTATTAAATCATGACATAAATGTCCTATGCGTATACGAACGTAAATTAATAGACAGTGTTTAAAACAATTAAAGCTAGTAGGTAGTTATTTAACAAAAAACGTTTGGGTTTTCTATGAAATGTTCAGTAGTAGCTCGTCTAGATTTGTGCACGGATATAGACTAAGTGTACATTAAGTATATCTCTTCCCATTTCTTCGGGTAGTACTGGCGTGATGGTATGTTATTTATAACTATCACCACTTCATATTATGAAAGAAAGTTCCCCGCTGCGCGTCTTTCTGTCTGTTTGCGATAAACTCAAAAACTACGGAACGGATTTTCATGCGTTTTTCACCAATAGACAGTGAGGGTTTTGTATATATTGTTTTAAATATGACTAGAATCGTGCGAAGCCGGGGCGAGTCACTAGTCTATATTTTAACGGTAAGACTGTTATATATAGAATAAATATTGTCGGTTGTTTGTATGCTACCCTGCTAACTGCGTGGCTGACATTCTTGTTGAGCAATATTCAACTGAACTATTTCTTCACATAACTGTGGCTGTTATTACAAACTGCTAGGAGATCTGACTAATATATCACATTTAAGGCCCGTGGTTCGGCAATAGCTATTCTTGGCTTAAACAATTTTTACAAATGAAAACGACAAGAGATAATAAACCAATCTGTTCAGACATTGGAGTAGCAATATTTTTTTAAGTAACGTAATGAGAGATCATGATTTATTGGAAGTTTACAGGGTTTTATCTAGAATCAAAATTCTTTCACTAAAATATTCTGTGCCAGGTTGTGATATTTTCAAATATTAGTTAGTTCATAATTGCATCGCTTACGACAATGTTTACCAATTTGTCTTTTAGTTGTAGGTACTTTTCGACGTATTAAGTCACTTACACACACAATGAAATCTTTCAGTGGAGTCACAGTTTTATGAAGCTTATTTTAAACTACACTTGTTAGTTTCAAATTAAATTATAGATTAAATGTTATGATGTAGCTTCACGAAACTCACGAACGGGTTCAATAATAGATTCTCAGTATAATTGCGATTCAGGTTCAGTTCAGTAAGATTCACGTCATCCCCACTCATCCTTCCGCGTACCCTGATCAAGGGATCTATCCAAACGAGTACCTGCCGAATATATACCGTATTAATGACAAAACTTTTGCTACGTTCAAATTTCGGCTTCTGATTGGAATAATGTTTACCTGAAGATTGAGGCATAGAGTTTTAGTATTGGTTCAGCTATTGATCGAGATCATGGACGAAAGAATTTCGGGTAAGGTAGCAGTATCGTCAAACCTAGTAGTACATCATGCATTCTATACAAATGGCTCCGATTCCGATACTCCGTAAATGTGTACGCAATGTGCGCGACTACTTTTCTACTACGTTGCCGTTCCGTATGTATTATTTGTTATTTAAACCCCAAATTTCTGAAATGGTATTTAAAAAATCATTCGATAATTTCATGTTAATACCTACCCTGGTGAATCCGTGAAAGAAATCGCATGGCGTTCGGCCGGAATCTGTAGGGAGCCCCGAAATTCGCTACGGCCGGCCGCTACTCTGAATATCGAAATAAATAAACAGCCCATTGATTCATTTAACTACCGCCGAGCGTGCCTGCTCTCCAGACACATTATGTAAGTACTATAGTGAGTACTTACTACTTAATTTGAATTCGGCTACGCTTCATTTAATATCGATACGATACGGTTTTATTACCGTAACAAATAAATATATCTGTCGGATTAAATACTTGCCCTTTGCAGTAGCTACTGCAAAATCATACCTGTATGTACATTTGACAATAGAAAATTGAGACAGACAGGACAGGTAGATTTTTTGTCAATTTCTTAAGAGTAAAATGAAATTTTACGTCTCACGTTCATCTGCCGTAGGTACCCGCGATTAATAGACCAAGAGGCAATTTAAATGAGGGATTCAAATTCAAGACACTTTTGATGAAGTTTAAGCTGACTTCTCATTTTACGAAAAGTCTATGCGTTTCCGGTATAAACTGCTTCTTGGCAAGATGTATGTGCAATGTGCATGCATAGGCTCATATTATTTATAATTCCTCCTGATAGTCTAAGAATCTTCTTCATTTAATGAAGAATAGAATAGAATAATCTTTATTGTACACCATTAATTAGAGAAATAATTAAACTAAGACAGACAACCTTTGGATGGACAACAAAAAATGTAGTCAATTACGTAGTTTTAATTTAATACAAAATCTTTACTAAACATATCTGTGCACTTCAATAAATATGTAATAGGAGGTTTAAGTGTGCTCTAGCTTATGGTTACGTATTTCTCCCAGAATGAGAGCGTCCCGGGAGTCCCAAGTACTTGTATCTTAGGAAAACGGCTCAAGTTTATTGCATGTGTGCCTTCAGTGTTGCGGGCTGCTGTTACATCTTTGTATATTATACTTCCCAAGCGACGTTCACTGCCGGAAAAACAGCTGAGTATATGTGTTAAGTGCCCTGCTTCGTTTTAAGATGCAAAGTAATCTAAAGTCTACTTAAGTTGACCTTATTTCGTACAGAGCAACACGATAGTCGCATAATTTCTGCAGGTTTAAGCTCTATTCTATGCTGTCATGTTTTAGGAGATAATTGAATACGCATATTAAGAAATTCAATTTTTTTTAAATTGTATCTTCTTCTGAATATTCAGTTCAAATCGGTATTATATTCGGCATATTAAAGATTTGACTCTCATTAGTCTAGTGGTCCTAAGCGCGACTGCTACACTAGCGGTCCTGGGTTCGATTCCTAGGTCGAGCAAAGTGTTATTGGGCTTTTCTATAAAATTCTCAGTAGCAGCTGGGAGTTTGGATTTGTGCCCGGTTAATGGCAATAGGCTCGCCCTCTATTACATGGGACCTAAACATACCGCCGAAGTGTGGGTGTACTTGCATTAGTACATCTCTGCCTAACCCTTTGGGGAATACAGGCGTGATGGTATATGGTGGGGTACAACGAACTTAGAGTGCGCCGGGAATTTACACTTGCGGCGTATGCACTAAAGCTCCTGCTTGGAGTAGCTCATAACCCGAGTGTACTGCGTCACCTGTAGCTGTGCGTGCCAGACCAGTATGTATGGAGGCGGCGGCGGCCGCCACTGCTGGCAGTGCCTGTTGCCAGAACCAACTTGCTGTCAAAAACACCCGTCACCCGCACAATATGTGTATTAAACGAAGTGCATGAGAGAATTGACATATTTTCGTGCAGTCTCAGTGAATTCGCAAGAGTTTTGTTGAATTTTGTAAGTTATATTTAAATATTATTATTCTTTATGTTATTGCTTTGTATCAGTTTGTATTATTATAATGTGTAGGTTTGCAAACCACTATTGTATAACACTACACCACCACACACTATCTTTACAGGATAACCCCAGTTATCCTGTAAAGATAGTGTGTGGAATAAATAATTAATATGTTTATTACCTATTTGTTCACAGACATTATGTAAGCAGCCATTTACATTTGAATGATTACTTACTTACTCTTTAATATTCAAGCTTAACAATCAAGATTGCGCACTAAATATTCGGGCGTTCGTATCTGGTGTGTTCCACAAATACCTAACCGGTCTATTTGATGGCCGCCTCCTCTGTAAACACGCCGAAATTGATTTTGAAGCTTATCGGACTCGAACCGCAACTCTCGAATGCCTCCATGATGGAATTTTGTAATTCGAATGCAGCTATCTATACGTTCATAGTATTTACGTCAATACGCCATTAAAGTTTGATGTTTTGATCTAAAATGTACGTTAGTACCTAAGTCGTTAAACCTACTTTGTAGTGCAGTAATTTAATGGAATTTCACCTCAAAGTAGATAGTGTCTTTTAGTTTTTAGGTTATGAAACCTTCATGTTGTTTTTTAAAGACAATGACCCTGTTCCCCGAAGTGACAGGCACAGGTATACTTATGTGCAGTTCGCTGGAACGATTTAAGTCCCATGTAATAAGGGCGAGTCTATTGCTATGGTTGATTTTTTTATAAGATACCTATGTAAATGTAAATGAGATAGTTATTATATTTTCGACTAGTACCAATTACAATTTTGTTTTAGTTTTGCTTATTATAATAAAAACATATCATGAAAATGAAACTGCGTCATTAGTTTTAGCGTTCTTAGCAGTGTAACTGCTACGGTAGAGGTCTTGGGTTCGAATCCTGTGTCAAAAAAAGTGTTACTGTATAGGTATGTGCCCATTGAACGGCAATAGGCTCGCCCCCTATTACTCCGGACCTTTTTTTTTTTTTTTTTTTTGTGTTCGGGGAGGAAACCTTCAAAAGGCTGCCGACCTATTGGGGAGTAGGCCGGGGTGTGTGGGATTTTTACCGCACTAAAACCCCCCCTGTGGCCATCTTCGGCACATTGTTGGAAGGGTCCGGGAACTATCTGATTCTTCCGGAACCTTCCTGTGCCATGCCTATACTTAGGCCCGTCACAAAAACTCCCTACACCGTCGCTGTTTCGTGCGCACGGTAGCACGAGACCACTTCGTGCCTCCGTCATCCCTGGGGTCGCTTGATGGGCGCCCAGAGTCCCCACTCCAGGCACTCACGGCCCCAAAGGCCCCCTGCTCGTCGTTTGTGATAACAGGCAGGGGGGTTTCGCAGTAGCCCTGGTGGGCTAAATACCGGTGCGGTTGCCGCCCCGGCGTCTTCTTCTTCGGGTGGGATCAGCTCTTTCACGATCCCGCTCGGCGGCCTCCTTCTGGATCATAATAGTCTCGCAGAAAGAGGCTACCGCCCTCCAGTTAGTCGTCTTTGCCAACATTTTAGCCACAACTGCTGGCAGGGAAAGATCTTGCCCGATTTCAGCGACCAGGCTCCGCCGCTCGGAATCCCATGCCGGGCATTCGCCAAGCGTGTGTTGGGCAGTATCCAGGTCACTACCGCAGTGGTGGCAATTCGGGGTGCCTTCGCGTCCGATCCTATTCAGGTATTCACCGAAGCAACCGTGCCCAGTGAACACCTGAGTAAGCCGGTAGGTGACGCATTCACTTCTGCGGAGCCATTCCTCGAAGCACGGCAGGATGGCCTCCACCACCCTCTTACCTGCAAAATGCGGTCCTAGCAGCCGCTCGCGCCATTGCTCGAGTGCGCGTTGTCGCTCTTGCCGCCTCAACATTTCGGACGCCCTTGCAGGCATGCCCTCACCACTCTGGCGGATAGAACGGATCCGGTCATAGACCCTTGCATCCATTTCCGCCAGGATATCAAGAGGTGGAAAGCGCGCCAGGAGGGTTGCCGCCTCGAAGGACACAGTTCGGTATCCTCGTGCAATGCGAATAGCCACTTTACGTTGCAGGCTATTGAATTTTGCTCTGCTGCGCCGGACATTTGACAGTCTATTTGACCATACCGGCGCTCCGTAAAGGGCCATCGATCGCACGACTCCCGCGTAGAGGCGACGAACTTCTTCCCGCGGTCCCCCGAGATTAGGCAACAGTCTGTGCAAAGCACCCACTACCCTTTCTATCCGGGGAACAAGGCGTCCGAAGTGCTCCTCGAAGCTCCAGCGACTGTCCAAAGTTAGGCCAAGGTACTTTATATTCCGGCCCACCTGGACTTGCACATCACCGACACGCACCGATGAGCTGGGTGGTTCTCTACCTCGTGGTAACTTGTGGAACCATAGCGCCTCGGTCTTATGAGGCGCTATTTCCAAACCCAACTCGCGGATTTTGGCCACTATTAATGCCACCCCGAGCTCGGCAAGCCGGATAGTCCCCTCGAAAGTGTTCCCAACGGCGAACACTAAGGTGTCGTCTGCATAGCAGACAATATTTACACCAACAGGTAGATCGACCTGCAGGACCGCATCGTACGCAAGATTCCACAAAAATGGGCCCAAAACTGACCCTTGTGGAACCCCACACGAAATCTTCCTCCGATGCATCTTGCCATCCCTACCCACATATTGTATGTGTCTGTCGCGTAGGTAGTCCCCAATAATGACGCGTAAGTATTGAGGCACCTCATGACGTGCTAGGGCTTCCCTAATCGCACCCCAGGGTAAGGAGTTAAAGGCGTTAACAATATCTAAGCTTATCGCTAACGCCACTTTACTCTGGGTAACTGCCTGCTCCGAAAGGAAGCGGACGCGAAGTATTGCATCTACTGTAGACCGCTGCTGCCGAAAGCCGTATTGGCTGTCAGCTAGATCGGGACCAACCTGCGACAAATGCCCAATGAGGCGAGCGGCGACTATTCTCTCAAATAGTTTAGACACCTCATTGAGAAGGCATATGGGACGGTATGCCGAAGGAGAGTCTACAGCCCTGCCTTCCTTTTTCAAGAGGACTAGTCCTGCTTCCTTCCAGCTAGAGGGAAACACCCCCGTACTTAGGCAGCTATTGAAGAGCCGTCTTAGGTGGCCCCCAAACATATTCAGAGCCAAGACCCAGGCCCTACCTGGGATACCATCAGGTCCTGGAGCGGTCCTACGAGCTCTTAGGCGGTTAATTGCCCGGTCCAGCTCCCGTTCTGTCACCCCTATCTCGTCGGACCAGTCCGGCAGCGCTGTGGATAGTGAGGATTGATCTCGGACTGTCGGAAAAAGTGTATTAACGACCCTTCCCAATAAGCCAGGGTCCAAGGTTTCCGTTAAGGGGGGGACCCACGGACGAAGTTTGCCCAAGACAACCTTATATGGTCGCCCCCACGGGTCCCTATCTAGATCCTTGAGGAGCTCGTTCCACGACTGCGACCTTGCATTCGTAATGGCGATGTGGAGCGCCTCCACAGCAACTCTATAAGTGTCGTAAGCACTAGCTTTCTCGTCGGCTGTAGCTCTTCGTCTTCGTCGGGTACGTGTGTATCGGCGGCGTGACCTCAGACAGGCCTCGCGCAGCTGCGTGATTTCTTCCGACCACCAGTACACTCTTTGAGATCTAGTGTACTTAGCCCGAGGCATTGCAATATCGCAGAGCGCTGTCATGGTGTCCTGGAACCAGGTCGCCTCCTCCTCAGGATTGGACCAACTTTCCTCAGCATCATTTCCCTTAGACCATGCCACGACACTAGCAGCTGCGAGGAGCAGATCTCTATCGAGCTTTTTAAGGGCCCAACGCCGCGGTGGTGTATGACAGTCAGGTCGGCTCGGACCATTAGGAGGGTGGAAGGCCACCTCGAAAACTATGTGGCGATGGTCGGACAAAGTGATTATTTCTTCTGCCACTCTCCATCCCGATACTATCCGGGTAGCAGACGAAGTCGCCCACGTCAAATCTACGACTGACTCGCCCTGCCAGCGAACGCATGTGGGAACGGACCCTACATTTAAAAGCCGGAGGTCGAGGGACGCTGCCCATGTTTGTAACGAATCTCCCCTCGGCCTGTCCCGGGTGTTACCCCATACTCTGGAATGAGCGTTAAAGTCTCCCAAGACCAGCACTGGGCGTGGCAAACATTTACGACGTACGCAGATCGCCACTTCATCCAGATATCTTTCGTAGTCGGCTAGGGAGACATTAGGGGAGATATAACAACCTACCACAGCCAAAGGACCCCACTCAACGGCAATAAATCCCTGCCCTCTTCCTAATAGAGAGCAGGAGGACCAACCACCCTCACCAGCCCAGTAAATAGCGACAGAGTCCCCGGTATCCCCACACCAGCGAGGGTGGTCTGGAATATTATAGGGCTCCGCTACTACCGCTAAGGTAACCGACCACTCCGCAACGGTCTGCAGTAAGAGGTTCTGAGCATTGCGACAGTGATTCAAGTTACCCTGTAAGACTTTTAGGGCTGGGAAGGTGATGTTTCCATCGCCTCTGGCAAGGCGCTTTGCGGCGCCGATACGGTACCAACTTCAGTGGCAGTGGAATTAAGGGCCTGTTTCCCCTTATTAGTTCGCCTTTTGGGAGCACATTTTTTGTTTCCAAGCCTGTGATTCGCAGGGCGGCCAAGGTCCACACATAATGGACATCGAAGTGGTGCTGAGCACTCCTTCGATTTATGGCCAGCCTCACCGCAAGAGTAGCAACGGTGGCTTCGGTCAACTGTGCTAGGGCACTGACTTTTGACATGACCTAGTTCGAAGCATCGAAAGCACATCATAGGCCGCGCCTCCAAAGCCTCGACGCGGGCCGTTGTCCATCCCAGAGATATCGATTTATCCGAAGCCAATCGTTTTGCAGTCAGTAGTGGACAACGGACCCAAACAGTCCCCAGAGATTTTGGCGAGCGGTGGATTTCTCCCACCTTGACATCTTCCAAGGCACATCCACTCACCCCTGCGATTGCGGCAGCAACCTCTGACGTCGTGATGGAGTCGTCCAGGTCCCTGATCCTGAGTTCAGCTTTTTTAGTAGGACGTGCAATACGAACATCCATATCCGCGAGAACTTCCCGCATCCTACTAACAAGCAGGTCCGCTTTCGTGCTATTATCAGCGCCAGAGACTTCCAGCATCAAGCCACCAGTAGCTGTCTTCTTCGGCTTTAAGCAACCGACAAGCCCTAGGTCGCTGAGCGCGATTTGCTGCTTGGCTGCAGCCATTACACCCGCCAATGTGGCGGTTGAACCCTCCGGCACAGTTATTGTGATCGCCGCAGATACAGGAGTCCTGGGCAGATTACCCGACTTTTTCGGAACAGAGACTACCTTCTTGACATTAGGGGAGACCTTATTTTCCTTCCTCCCAACGACGGTTGACCACTGCGTCTGTGTGGCAGGAGGTGCTGCGGTTTGTGTGGTCTGCTCAGGCGTACTAGGTAATTCTGCCACCGGATCAGGACCACGCTTCCCTTTCTTCCTCCTCTTCTTTTTACCCTCTTTTTGCTGGATTGGCGAGGTCAACGCAGGCGTGGCCTCTCTTGTGTCCGCGGCGAGAGCAGGACGTAAACACTTTTCGGGAAGCAGTCTGCTCTCGAGGCCAGCTAGTTTGGCGTCCATCATTCCACCAAGCTTAATCATCATGGAACGCTCAAACTCCTGCAAAACCGTTTCCGATGCCAATCCCGTCATCATAGTTGGCTCAAGGGATGCCGAGACGACGGCACTGCTAGAGCCTGCAGTGTGATCACCCTGTCTACGGACAAAGTTCATCTCTGCCGTCAGTTTCTCTACCTGGGTTGTGAGGTTGGCAATCTGGGAACGCAGTTCCCCATTTTCAGCCTTCAGCCCTACGATCATAGTCTCTGCGGTCGATCGCTGAGCTACTATCTCTGTAACTGCGGCTTGCACCGTAAGTGCCGCAACTCTCAGGTCTTCGACAAAGCTTTTTTTGAGATTGCGCGATTCATCTGCTACTTTTTTCACCACCTGCAGGTTTTGTTCGATGCAAGCACCAAGCTCAGCCATTGGCTGCGCCCGCAACTTTGTGGTGATAGTCTCGACACTTGCCAAATTTTGCTTAGCTCGAGTGCCTGCTGAGGGACCTACAGTTACAGATTCCTCATTTCCTTCTCTACCCTCGCTCAAGGGCCTGCTAGGAGCCGACTTCTTCCTAGCCCTGAGTGACTCGTTACTCCCCGAAGGTCGCGTTCGCTTCCGCGCACGAGTTCTTTTCGATGTTGACGTTTGCGAGGCGAGTGACATCTGTGACCAATCAGATTCACCACTATCACTCCCCATCGCATCGGCAACCGGGGTGGGTGGCCTCAGAAATTGTGCCTGTGCTAACTCTACTTCAGGTGAGCTCTGCACCACCTCATCCTTCTTCCTGATATCATAGGGTTTATAGGGTCCCGGTAATGCAGACGTGCTGGGAGCCAACGACTCTACACTACAGGAACGTGAGCCACCCTGGCTCGATGCCTCCTTTACGGAGGGCGAAGCGAAAACGTCTAAAATAGACGTAAAGCGATCAGTGTCCCCCCCAGAATACGTGGGACAGACCGAACTCTGTTCGGTGAGGGATTCTCCGGCTGCTGAGCAGCCGGTACCCTCCTGGGGTAGTTCTCTTTTGTGATTCGCTTTCATGATTCATTGCTGGACACAGCTTTGCCTTTTTTATGGGGTTGGGTCCCCAGTTTTTTTTTTTTTTTTTTTTTTTTTTTTTTTTTTTTTTCTTCTGGCTGGACTCTTTTCTGCCACAGAACTTCTTCTATTACAGAAAACAGTTTAATCCTTACTTCTCCCCTCTCTCGACGATACTTTTCCTGCTCTCCGATCCTCCGATCCCTACCTTGCATCCACGGTTGTGTCTGATAACAGACACATACCAGGAGCAACAACCAACACCGTGACTTATCCGTCCCAAAGTCACTCTTTGAGAAACGCACGACGAACTCGAATGGTGGTTCCTCACGACAACAGTCCAATTTGGACTTTGTCTTTTATCCTTCTTAGTCTGGTCTCTCCCTTTGGGCCTGTCAGGCATGAGTATCTCTACCAGCATAGCCCCAAAGATCACAGAAACACACAAGCCCCACCACGGCGACAACGTGAGGATACCCGATGGGGATTACTCCGGACCTAGACATAAAAGCGAACTGGATTGGATGGATTTACTTTAAGTACACCTATGTCTAACTCGGGGAATACAGGTGTGATGGTACGTACGTATGGTAATAATTCACAGTTTGTCACATAATGGTACGACTATGATGCCAAATAGATTTACCCAATTTGGGAGTAGATACTGAACTTAATCTCGCAATCCAGATAAACGGATACGTGACCGTTGTGTCAGTATTTTTTTTTATTTTCTCGTATGGAAAACCACAACAAAGCGAATTTGTATCTCGTTACAAGAAATAAGAGCGACCAAACTGAACATCAAAATTATACACCGAATGAAGTTGCAAAACTTCGTAGCTCCTTCAAAGGCGCTGTTAACTCCATAATTACACCTTAGACAGTTGCCGAACTTCAAATACGTTTCGAATTAAAATAGAGCCGGTAATTCTTCGGGAGTTTTATAGGTTGTTCGTCAGGTTGCCGGTACCCAAGTTGCTCAACCGCCCCCTACAAATCGCGGGCTTCATGGGCTATTAAACGGGGAATTAGTTTCAAGCTTGCCGGAATAAAAAGGTGTAATAGTTGCAAGCTTGCAAGACTGAGTTGTAGACTATTTATTTCGAATTACGCTGCTGAAACTAGTCGCTAATCGAAGTCGTCTGATCCTGGTTCGATTCCCGAAAAGTTGCCTTGGGTGTTTCTATGAATTTCTCAGTAGGATCTCTGAGAATCCTTGGTGTCTGGAGAAGGGAAAAGGAAAACGCATCGAGGTATGGTCTTTAATGAGATAAGCCAGAGAGAGTAACATGGATCCCGTGACAAAACAACGTGACAAAACGTGACAAAGTCAGTCACTGACTGACTGACTGACGGATCAACGCACAGCCTAAACCCCCGATCGTAGAGACCTAAAACTTGGAGGGTGTGTTCTTTGTATGTCGTAGGCATCCGATAAGAAAGGATTTTTCGAAATTCTACCCCTAAGGGGGTGAAAAAGGGGGGTAAAGTTGACAAGCGGACAACGTGATTCCTTGGTCCAATCTACTTCGAATTTTGCATACACATTTTTTAACAGAATTGATGGAATTGGTGTTTCGTATTTTATTGAAATATAAGATATTCGGCAAAAAAGAAAGAATATTCTGTCTATCTATCTTTCTATTATTATATTTCGGTAAAATAATAAAGTTAAGCAAATTTTGTGGTAAACGAAGGGGACAGAAAGATAATTTTCAATATCCCGCCTGTACTGCAAAAAACTAAACAGTTAAAATCGTGTTATCCACGCGGGCGAAGCAGCGGGCGGAAAGCTAGTAGCTCATACTTATAGCATACCAGCAAACTGATTTTTAATGAGAAGACCTCTTCCTATGGCTTTGGGGATTCAGGGACGCAGTTGGTATAAGTTCTTTGATTCGGACGTGTTGCTATAGTATAGGGTAAGGTATGTATTAGGTAAGTATATTAAGTTAGAAGCAAATATGCCCGAAATCATGTAGTATTTTGAGATGGTTTTCCTGTTATTGTTCGGTTTTGGAAATATTTAATTAGATCCATGAGTGTTTGTGACCTGATTGTGATATCAGTTGCAGCATTGTTATTCCTGAAATAAAGTTTTGGTTACGACTTACTATATCAACTATAAATTTGTCATCGTTCATTTCGAATTTGTCTGGCAATTAATAATTATCGTCCCATTGCAGTATTACCTTCCATTTCCAAAATTCTAGAACGCTTAATTAACAAAAGACTGGTGAAATATCTGGAAGATAAACAGCTTATTTCCCCCAACCAGTTCGGGTTTAGACGCAATAAAACTACCAGCGACGCTGTAATTGACCTAATTGACTATGTCACCATAAATATTGACAAGAAAAAGAAAGTACTGTCAATCTTTTTGGACCTTAAAAAGGCATTCGATACTGTCTCGATACCTCACTTACTAATAAAGCTGGAAGAACTGGGTATTCGTGATCAATCACTTAACATCTTCAGGGACTACCTTCAAAATCGAACTCACTGCGTAAAATTACAAAACTACCTCAGTAGAGACATGCCTGTGACATTCGGCGTACCCCAAGGTAGTGTGATTGGTCCAACCCTGTTCCTAATTTATGTAAACCAGCTATGTAATCTAAAACTGAGAGATGGAAAAATTATAGCTTTTGCTGACGATACCGTTCTCACCTTCTCCGGCGACACTTGGAAAGATACTTTTGATACAGCTCAACAAGGACTAAATACCGTCTTAACATGGCTCAACACGCACATTCTCACAATAAACACCGATAAAACTAAAATTCTTACCTACAGCTTACGAAATTCTACACAAGCTCCCGACTCGTATGCGTTAATAGCGCACTTATGTCTACCGTCTGACAATGTGGCATGTACCTGCCCTAAATAAGAGCGTTGTCGAAATATTAAACATCTCGGAGTGACTCTTGACGATGGCCTGAACTTTGCAGCACATATAGATTTACTGACAAAAAGAGTCAGAAAGCTTATCTTCGTCTTTAAAACTCTTCGCCACATAGCAGAAGCCCCAATTGTTAGGAGTACATACTTTTATCTTTGTCAGTCTCTCTTATCGTACTGTGTATGCGCCTGGGGTGGTGCCCCCAAAACGGTACTTTTAAAGCTAGAACGTGCTCAGAGAGCCGTGCTGAAAGTCAGTACCTTTCGGCCCATCCTTTTTCCAACTGAAGAACTATACAAGAAATGTGAAGTCCTTACGGTCAGACAAATATTTGTACTTAACACAATACTACTTCAGCATACAAAGACCTCCTTTGAAATTATAACCACAAGACGCAAAGACAAGGTGTGCCAACCCTACCGTTGTCAATACTCTTTTTTAAGAAGATTTCCCTGTTACCAAGGTCCCCATCTCTACAATAAACTAAACAAAATATTAAACTTCTACTCACTACCCAAAGTCCCAGCTAAAAAGAAACTAAATAATTGGCTATTAACTGTCAACTACAACAATACAGAACAGTTACTACTGACACAAAATAACTCTCGCTAAATTCTACCTTTTTACAATCGCTCATCACAAGCACTTACATTTACACACACACACGGGCACGCACTACACATACACAAACTCACAAACATACACACTCACACATACACATAATCATACACACACACTTATACAAACACACTCATACACACACACTCGCACACGCACACACATAAATTTCCTTTTTTTCTTTTCTAGATAATTTATTTGCCTGTTTGTCTGTGTATAAACTTATTTTGAAGATTATGAGACTAATATGTATGTTCCTACCAAAATACAATTAAGAAGCATCTACTTAAGGGTCGGGCCCAGCACCCTTAACACAAGTTGTCTTGTCAACTTAGCAGGGGTGCTGGTGTCGCCACATTGGTGTATGTCTACAGAAATTGTATGTACTACCTTTTTGTTTCAATGTAAAACTTTTATATTATGCAAATAAATTATATTATTATATTATTATTAATTGATTTAATAATTAATAATATTTTTTTGTAAGTATTAGCAATTCAGCACAGATTAGATAATAGTTAGGTAAACCAACTATATATTTATAAATTTAATCAAGTAGGTTCTAGAACCTACTTGATATCCATGATCCATGATCCACTTGAACACATATCTAAACGTTGCCCCTAGGGGCAACGTTTAGATATGTGTTCAAAGGTATGTAACTAGTAGGTACACAGAGAAAAAATCGTGAGGAAACCTACATGCTACCTACATTTACTTTGAAGCGGCGGTAGCCTAATGGCTAGGGCGTCGGACTTGCGATCATGTGGTTGCCGGTTCGAAACCCACCCATTGCACTACCGACGTGAACCTAATCGTAACACAAGCATTTAGCTTAGCACGAGGGGTTAACAAGATTACTACTAATGTGTGACCCACATTGCTAGTAAGCTTTTAATAAAAAAAAAATGTGGTAGGGCCACGCTGTTTGCAGCATGAATGGGCCGGCTTGACCGGGGAAGTACAACACTCTCGCAGAAGACCGACGCCCGAGTAGTAGCCTTTCGTTACTGCGCTTCGTTCGGTGAGCGAGAGGGCCGGAGGCCCAATTCCTCCCCCAATCCCCTTCCTACTCCTTTTCTCCTACCCCTCCCTTTTCCTAAATAGGCTCGGCAACGCATCTGCAACTCCTTTGGTTTTGCAGATGTCCATGGGCGGCGATGACTACTTACCATCAGGTAGCTCGCCTGCTCGTTTGCCGAGTTACCCTATTTAAAAAAGAAATGCTCTCGACGGCGTTTGAAGTCTGCCAACTGCAGTCTGCCAGTAGGCTTCTATAGTAGTGGTCTTCTATAGCCCAACAGTGCCTAAACTTGAGGCAGTTAATAGGTTGTGAGATGATGAATACGACATAGTAACAAATATTTTCACTAATAACTGAAACACAAAGAGAAAGTTACAGTCATTAATTTTAGTCACAAGCCTCCACCGAATCTGTATTCAAACCTTAAATGGTTAGACAATATGTTTTTGACAGTTATTTTGGCGCAATCTTAAGCAACGTTAATTAAGCACGATGCAGGGGGGAGTTAGCACATTAGTAGACCATGATATACTTAAGGCATTTACCGCCCTATTTATAAATATAAAACTTAATGTGTCTTGTCTACTTTTCCTTCTTCCACTGCCTCATTAGTCTATCGTCTCTATAGTCGTGCGACTGCTACGCTTGAGGTCCTGGGTTGGATCCCCAGGCCGAGCAAAGTACCTACTATTGGGTTTCTATGAAATTCTCAGTAGCAGCGGAGTCTGGATTTGTGCCCGGTTAATAGCAATAAGCTTGCTCCCTATTACATGGGACCTAAACATACCTGTGAAATGTGGGTGGTACACCTCTGCCTTACCCTTCGGGAAATATAGGCGTGATATTATATCTTCTTTTGCCTGTCACAAAATATCCCTTGTTAAATGAAGACAAAACACATTATTAATTTTATTTGTAGTTCTAAGACGCTTATTAGATGTGTTATATTTAAAAAGAAAGAAGGTTGAATGCGTTTACAATTATATTACATAGTTCATGATATTACAAAAAAAAAACAAAGTACCTAATTGAACATCCGTGATAAGCCTGTAAAGCGCGTTTTGCTAACGCTAATCGAAATCAGGAAAACAAGCAGTATGTATTTTATAAATTACTAGCTTTCCACCGACGGCTTCGCCCGCGTGGTTTCTCGTCTTTTCTGTACTATAATATTCATGTACCTATAACACATAAAAACCTACCTCTTGAATCACTCTATTAAAATACCCCAACAAAATCCGTTGCGTATTTTCAAGATCTAAGCATACACAGGGACAGACAGACAGCGGGAAGCGACTTTGTTTTATACTATGTAGTGATGAAAACGTCTATTTCAAACTATTATTGAGTATAACTTAGTGGTGATCTTTTCAAGTAAATTTTTTACCTGAAAGTATGTAGCAAAGTAAAGATCCCTGTTCTCAGTAACCTTTGGATATATGATCCTTTATGAAACTCCAAAGGTATATAATGCTTGGGAACACTTTCGAGTGCGACCAACTTGTAACACTTTTTATGCCTGAGGACGCATTTCAACATGTTGGAAGCAAAGCTGGTACTGTCCGAATAAATTACATTCTGCTGGATGAACGGATAATCATCAACATGAATAAAATTTAATATATAATATGAAAATTACCATAGTAATAGATCCGTTGATACCAAGTAATAATCTCGGAATAATTCCGTGTTTCTCATAGTTCATGAATATTGTAATGGGAAGAACCCACAAGGGTGTTTGTTCGTCACGATGACCGCGAGGAAACTGTGCTTTTACCAGATTCTTATGAATATATTATTTAAAATATGGCCGGCGTTCAGTTCTGTGACCACGTGTGCTTTACATATAGATAGGGTAGCTATTAAAAAAATAAAATATCCCTATGACCTGCTCAAATGTGTTTTATCCCATTTTTTCTGGAAAAGGAACTTTTATTTTCATGTCAAAATGTGTTATTTCTAAAAACATTAAAGAAAAGTACCTATCATTGAATTGGGACGCTTATAGTTTGATACATGTATAACTGAATATAATAACGATTTTCTCATAACCATTAGGATACATGCAATTTCACCATCATCCACTCTGTTGATGCCTTGTATCATTTTTAAAAACATCTGAGTTAGATTTACGAAAAACATTTCAATAATAATGGACATAACACGGGATAAAATACGGCTAGATATGTGAAACAGGTAGATAACAGGATTATACCGCTGTGCGCTGTTTGCAGTTCTGAGCGCATCGCCCGGGCACGTAAAATCGTTACGTTTTGATTCGGACCGAATCGTCCGTCGACAAACATTACATGTTAGTGCCCACGTAGAACTGGAGTAGGTATCTACATAATTCTGTGGCAGCTCTGTGGGATGAAAATCTTTGAAAAGCATCATATCTCAATCTCACTACTGTATGTTTTGTGTATATAGTTCGTTTAGTATAATATAGGTATAGGTATCTTGCCTTGTCTTGGAAAGTTTAATGAAACATAATTATATTGATCTAATGATTCTCTTTATAAATTTGCCCTACGCACAAACGCAATATATGCGCAAACTTTTTACTGTATCTTATCTGCATTCGAAAAATATGACTACTTCTAACTGACTACCAGTAATGTTATTTCGAACATGGAGAGAGTACCTACTTACTTATTCAGTTGAATAAGCAATCACATCAGTACCCTGTCAGCCAAAACTTATTGATCTCATCGAAGGCGTTACACGTAAATAGGGGTTCTTACAGTGATGAGCTAACTTGACAGGGGAGTCCAATCACAGTAGGACATTATTGGATCGCAGGTGGATGCCGCACTTCACTCCCTGGCAAATTCTCTGACGACGCCCCAGGGAATTTCTGGGGTGATATTACTCCTCGAACCTTTCCGTACCTTTAAATTTGCTATTCACAATATCTAAGTAAGTTTGTCACATATTTCGATGAGTGATCGACAAATTTAAAAATCTGTTAATGTGAGAATTTAAGTAGAATATTGTTTTCACCACTTCTAAAACTTATTATATTCGATCTCTTAACTAAATAAATGTATAGAAAGGTCCATTCATTACAAGTATTAAGGTGAGATTGCAGTTTAGTAATAAAGAATTTCGCTAACCCAGGCCATGAATAAAAGCTGTTTCACCAAACTTGAGGCAAAGTTAAATTCGGAAGTAAAATATGATAATCCATCGTTCCGCAATGCACAGGTGTTGCTACCAAAGTTTCGGACAGGATAATGTTCATTGTTCTCGCCACAATAAGAACAAAGTAAATGGCGATTGAAGAAGCTAATTCGGACTCTTTTAGTGGCACGAAAAGCTTAAAAATCAACCAACCGACTCCTTCACTCGGAGTTGTTACGTGAATGGAACGTTCATTCGTTCATTTTCCACAATTGAAATGGTAATGCGACCCTTCTCCCGTTCTAATTGCCATGCAAATGTTGGGGGCGTACGTACTTATGTTCAAAGCTCGGTAAGGAAGTCGGATATTCTCAAAGAAGTGATTACGTTCGAAATAGTTTTTTTCAGTTGTTACTGAGTGAACGAAGAATTATGCTCTGGTTCACCCCCATAAGTGTAGTTGCTCAATATTAATTTGATGCAGTTCAGGGCTTAAGTAGCATGTCATGTCATGTTTCATGTAGCTAAAATTATGGTAAGAAGGTAAGCTTAAGCTTTCCATAAATCTAGCATCTATAAATGTCATATCCAATCATTTTTTGACTGTTGCGTACGTGCCATCGGCTAGAAACTCAACTAGACTAGAGACTAGACTAGAGAACTAGAAAATCCCTAGCTACTCAAAGCCGCTTCATACTTAAAAAGGCTATTTGAGACATTACCCTGCATCATAAGTAAAAGTTTGTTCCTATCCGAACGAGTATACACAGAGATGTGCCGGATGCCTGATCACTATACTATTCGATGCCTATGTAACTTATTGTTGTACTGTTATTTACTCGAGATTATTAAGTTATTTTAGTGAAGGAAAAATACGACCGCGGGCAGGATTCGAAGCTGCGTCTTCTGGTTAAGTACACCAGACTATATACCTATGACCTAGACGCTATGACTGCGGTGGCTTAGCGGTCATAGCGTCTGGTGTACTTAACCAGAAGACGCAGGTTCGAATCCTGCCCACGGTCGTATTTTTCCTCCACTAAGATAACTTAATAATCTTTGCATGAAAAATGCCTACAAAACACAAAAAGATAGTTAATCGGGATTCTTAAAATTCTGATTGGTAGGTATGTGGTTTTAAATAAAATTTATCTATATCTTTCCTTGATTTACTTGAGCTTCTAATTATGTTTTTTTTAAACTAAATCGGTCTTTAGTAAGCGATCATCATAACAGGCTATACCGGCAACATGAACCAATTAGGAACATGCATGCGTTTTTTTATTTTTTTTATTAATTCTATACATCATAACAACACAATAGAAGATATAATTATTCCCGGGAGTGTTCAAATTTTTTTTTGCAGATTTAAACTTCATGCATATTCCTAATTATGACGACTTTTGAAAAAGTATTGCATTCAACCTCTGGCTAACGTAATGCGTGAACAATGTATATTTGTTATAATATGGAACAAATATTGGCTTCGAATGACAAAAGGGAATTTATCAAAAAACTGTTCCATGCGTTCAACAAAGTTGGGTTAACAGCGGTAAAACTCAACTTGCATAGTTGCTCTGCAACGGACTTGTCACAATACTCGCAACTGCTCGCATACAAATAATAAACTACTTCTGAAACCGATGGTTGTGAAAGTTTGTTAGCTAGCTAAGCCACCTAGCTTTTTTCTAACTATGTTAGGAGCGGAACTAGGGAACGGCTGGTTAAGTCGGATTTGTACCGGCCAAAAACCGCACTCACCTTTCCTATAGTCACGGCTATAGGATTCGTGGCAAACATTACGAATCCAATGACCCGGAAAGACTTTAGTCAAAGGGCGAGGCGAGGACGAGCGGTGGACTCATCAAATAAGCAGCCAGCAAGCCACCGATATACCTCCCTAGAAAACCGTTTGTCAGGTTTTTCAGACATTTGACTAACACGATTCATAGATATTCGTATGATTACCGGGACCGATGGCTTAACCGGCGGTGCGTACTGAGGAGTCTCGATTGGTTCAAAATAGTCACTAATCCATAGACTCACTGCGGCATGCGCAATTTAACCGTATGTGTATATAAGTATAACAATTATACTTGCTTAATATCTAAAGATATTATGTCAGACTGCAGTGCCGCAAAAATTTGTTCCTACCAGCGCGGATGCTACGAGTATACACAGCGATGTGCTGGATGCATGATGAGTATACTAATCCGATGCCTATGTTACTATGTTTCCAGCCTTATATATATATATTATATATACTTATCTCTATTAAATTTTCTCGTGATTCTAACATTAGACTATAAGATTCTGATTGGTAGGTATGTGGTTTTCGGATGTCCCTTTCACATAACATACAGAGCAGATTAGGCAGAGCTAATCTAATTAAAATTGTTTCTTATTTAGTTCCTAATTTTCATTAAGACTCACGAAGCACAGTTTTAAGGTCCCTACGCAATAGGGGGTGAAAATGATATTCCAAGCTGATATTGCGAAAATTTAATGAACAATAATAAAACATAATAATACTTTGGTACTATTAGTTATAATAAAGATATTAATTATAGTTGTTTTTTTTTTTTGGCTGATAGCGATGCGGATGAGTTCTTTTTATGCCCTTTTTTAATTTTTCTTTTATTTATAAATATAGTTTAGCTGTTAGTCTAGTTTAATTTATCCATCAATATATATTGTTATAATAATGAATCAACCAAGTTTCGTAAAACCGAAATGGGCCCCCTAGCGTTCATAACATTTTGACAAACACATCTTTTTATTATTAATAATTAATATGCCGGTCACAGGAGTACTGACAACCGCTGGATTCAGCGAGTTCTCGAGTGACGACCGTGTCTAGGCAAACGAAGTATTGGTCGCCCGCCGGCCAGATGGAGTGACGACTTGCGGAAGGCAGCTGGCAGTGACTGGATGAGGAAAGCCGAAGATAGAGCTTTGTGGCGTTCACTAGGAGAGGCCTACGTCCAACAGTGGACGCGTATGGGCTGATGATGATGAGGAATTAATAATTGTCATTGAAATCAATTATCGGATGAGGCGTTATTCGATCCAGGCAAAGTCCGTTTACTTTAACTTGATTCCTAGGACATTTGTAGAAAATAAACACAATTCTTTCATTTGTATTATGATCCACAGAGTTTATAGCATTCGAGTTGTCGAGTCTTTCTTCGACAGTTTCCTCATATCTGTGGTTTTTGTGCCGCCTCAGAGGCCTTTTGAAAGACCCGTATGGCCTGTTTGTACTAACTGACTCTGTCGGGCCTAATGAATCACTTGTATCGGCTGGTAGTGCGGCAACACCTATAGTGATTGCCATAACGATCAGTAGTAGTCGCATTGTTGGCACTTTTCAAAGTACCCCTGTAACAAACAAACCTAACAAAATTGATAATAGTTCCATAGTACATAGTTTGATACTAAATTACACAAGATTATTCTGTGAGGGTTCTTAATCCATTATGTTATTTTGTGACTGAACAGGTTGATATCCTTTCCAAGGGTTATGTAACAAAATAACAAGCTCTGTACGCATGGCTTCAGGTCAATCTATAAAATTCCAGTTTAAGCTGATCTCGCATTGCATAGTGTGGCTTTTCCTGGGCTACCATCACCGATTTTAATTCTGATTGGATGATTGGACAGAGAATTAGTCGTTAATTAGTCGAAATTAGTCGCCAAATTACAGAATTGGTCGGTCTGTGGTTCAAAAGTTATAAGGGTAGTTTGGTGGCCCAGCCGGAAAGGGCTTTTTCTGGCTGGGCCACTACTGTATCTTGACTTCTGTAGTAGTCTGTAGTCTTGCTACATAAAATTGATGATTATTTAATTTTATTATTTGATTGAGTTTTTCACAATAAGTATTAGAATTACTTAACTTTTTTACTTCATCTAGTCACAAAGTGACTGATTATTACTGTACTCTTTACATAGAATGGGCTATAAAATTGTATGAAAATCCAATATTAACCGCGTTTTGATTTGTTTGCAAATAGAAAAGACATAATTTGTGCTCTCCCACACATTATTTTATTTATTGGGCAATTTTTATTTAAAAAATAAATAAACATTCTGGATTATATGGCTTAACACACTATAACTGTAAGAAAATGGTCTTCTTATTATTGCAGAGTTTTATGTCCTTGCTGCCTCCTAACTGTTGAGGAGTGTCCACATAAGGAGATAATCGTGGCTGCAGCAGCAGCATCAAAATCATGAAAAGCTATCAAAATTTACCGTAAGTATAGTTACATGGCTGTGTTATTTACCGTTGAGGAGTGCCATCGTGGGGAGACAGTCATGGCTACAGAATCAGGTTATTTATTCCATTTTAATGCGAGTCTTCAGAAGACTGCCTCATTAGTCTAGTAGTCCTAAGCGCGACTGCTAGCTAGAGGTCCTTGGTTCTATCCCCAGGTCGAACAGTGTTATTGGGTTTTTCTATAAAATTCCCAGTAGCAGTTCGGAATCAGGGTTTGTGCCCAGTTAATGGCAATAGGTTCGCCCCCTCTTACATGGGACCTAAACAAATGGGCAAAATGAGGGTATACTTTAGTACACCTCTGCCTAACCCTTCGAGGAATACAGGCGTGATGGTACGTTATGTATTCAGAACTGAACCAGTATGCAAAATTTCAAAGTCGTAAGTTGAGAGAAAGTATGCTTATTTTGTATTATTTTTTAGCATTAAATATTGCGAAATTTTCACAAAGAAATTTTCTTTAATTAGAAAATTCATTTCTTTGAGAGAAAGTAGTTCTAATTCAGGTTACAAGATTTGATCTACTAAAACCAAAAACCGTTGCAAATTAAATAAAAGCTTGTAATGTTATAATTGCCGTTAGGTTTTAAGGTATGGTTATATATTTATTCCTAATTATATATTAAATTCTTAAAAAAATAGGTGTATTTGGCAAACATTTATGAGACATGTCTTATGTAACGCTTTCATATTAAAATATTATTTCTCTTAATCCATTATTATAAATTAATGATTTTTCAAGGAAATAATTTTCATTTTTATTTATTGTTTTATTATTTTTGAATACACTATTGTACGCGACTGTACATATACACAAGATGGCGTCGAATAGAGTAAGAGTGGTCCTGGATTAGTTAGCGTCTAAATTTGTATCACATTCCTCTAGATTAAAATATGATTAATGGTCAAAATCAACTGTATGTTTGTAATTGATACGTATATTTTCGGCAATAAAGCCATAAAACTGCATTTAACAGGAAATTTATTTCATGCAGTTGACATATTCCTATGATTTTTTTTGTTCCTACCTAACATAATGTCTTATATCTTTTTAACCACGACCAATTTTGTAATTTAGCGACTAATTTCGACTAATTAACGACTAATTCTGGGCGCAAACAGATTTCCGCTAGATGCTTTGGTTGTCGAGATATAATGGTGGCCCAGCCAGAAAAAGCCCTTTCCGGCTGGGCCACCAAACTACCCTTATAACTTTTGAACCACAGACCGACCAATTCTGTAATTTGGCGACTAATTTCGACTAATTAACGACTAATTCTCTGTCCAATCATCCAATCAGAATTAAAATCGGTGATGGTGGCCCAGCCAGGAAAAGCCACACCATTGCATAGGCTTTGGATACAATAAGAGGCCAGCGTGAATTGGATTTGTATAGCTTGAGCTGCAGCTGTGCGTACATGTGGGTGTCACAAAAGGTCCCATGAAGAATAATATTATCAATATAAGATTATAGTATTATCTCCATATATTGTTCAGAACATAATAATGTGATTTCGTTATGATCTATAGATGGGTAAGCTATCCCGGTTTAAACTATTATTTTAAAAATGTACTATTTGTATAATGACCTCAGATAAGCAGTACATAATTTTGAAAATATAAAATAATAGCTGTCGTTATTGGGCCTTATAGTAGAGTTTAATCAATCAATACTCATAACAAGCAGACAGAGAGAGAGAGAGAGTAATTTACGCCCTTACAATATATGTAATTAGTATGGATTAATTATTTTTAACATACCTCGATATCTGCTCTATGTTATCCGAACAGTGCTAACACTGTGTATATTGTGTATGATCAATAAGTTTGACTGTAACTTACCGAGTGTACCGCACTTATATATCCTCTCTGAGTTCTATTTATATCATAACAGTAAACAGATACACAGTAGGTATGTTATAATTATAATGGCCTATCAAATTGTTGGTTCCTGTTTATTTGTGGCAGGAAGCCACATCGATAAGATGTTTTAATTATATTATTTATCAAACCATAATCAGTAGCGTCGTAGTACCTAACCGATATTTGGCTTGTTGGCGCGTGGTTTAACGCTGCGATTGCATTCGTATAAACCGTACTTTTCATTTTATTAGGTCTTAAGGATGAGAAAGAGAAAGTGGAAGTGGAGTCGTATCCAGAGGTAAAACAGACGGCAAAAAATAGATAAGAGTGGCGTTGCTCCACCGACAAGAGCTGACCTCTTAAATTTAAGAGAATGGGAGAAGATAGTATATTTCCAGATTCATAGTAGACATACTTGGCATTGGATGGTGGTGATAGGTTTCTGGTCTCCATAAGGCGTGGATTGTTGACTACTGGAGCAATTTGCGCTTTCCAGCCAAATATAACGAATCCCATGATCATGATATCATCTTACCCCACGTAAATGTTTTTGATTTGCAAGCAGTTTACATTAATAAACGGACGAATTAATAGATGTTGAATTTGCTAACACTCAATATTTGCTAGTATGTGTTTATAGATCCCATGTAATAGGGAGCTAGTCTATTTGGGTAGGTACAAATCCAAAATACAAGCTGCGATACTATTCAACTTAAAACTATATATCTTTTATTGATAACACATTAGTCCATCTATCAAATCGTTACTCATAAATTTTTATGTTTATATTGTTGATATGCTTAAATAAATAATATAGAAAATCCAACAATACTTTGCTCGACTAAGGAATTGAACCCAAGATAACTAGCTAGCAGTCATGCAATATTAGGTCAATAAGGCAGTTAAAATAAAGAAAATCGTGAATTAAACAAGTGGGTTCTTATTGGTAGGTGAATATTACCATACTTCAACTTCGTTCCCGGGCTCACAGGAATATTTTTGCATAATTCCTGCTTTCACGGAGCATCAGTTTACTTGAGTTTCTAGATTGAATTTTCGCTGACAGCATAAAATGCGTGGATTCCATGTCTTGCCCACTCAAGTGCGGCAACCGAGCTTCCTCAGCAATGACGCGTTCCCCAATAGTTACTTACTTACATGCATACATACATATTGTCACGCCTGTCTCCCCCATGGGATCCCCCAGTGGAAATCTCTGCCTACCCCCATGGGTAGGCAGAGATTTCCACTTATATTATATACCGTGACCGGGGGCTCCTTACGTCTTACGACTTACTTTACCCTACTCGTACCTACACGCCCCGCAGATGAAGTCGCGAAAGGAAACTAATCTAAATTCGCAAAACATTTACGGCTGCGAGTCGTTTTGCAGAATTGAAAAGAAAAGTACAGTTTGCTAACTAAGCGTGGCGAGTTGAAATGAAATGAAATGAAATGAAATGATGAAATGATATTTATTTCTGTAAATAGATCTTTTGAAGACACTTTTACAAGTCGTTTTCTTTTACATATTTCTTTTTTAAACTAGATGGCATCGACATTTCCTATCTGACGACCTCTGAGAAGAAATGTCGAAACAAACTCAGAGAATCATGGTCTCTTTTAAAGTCCAGACAATAGTTATATCATAGGTATGCGAGTTTTACAATGTAGGGCAAAATCTGAACAGGCCTTTTGAAGAAAGAGCCATAACAGCTTTGAGTTGACCTGTCCTAACTGACGGCACGCATACATCAGTCCTCGTGTAGCTCAACCATTTTTTTAGGGAGCTCAACGATCCGTCGCATGACGATACCAGATCAGCAAGACATTTGCGTAGGTCATGTGAAACACTCAAAGCTGTCAGAAAACTTGTATTATAAATCTTAATATTGTAGAGCTAACCTACATAGTACTCACATTTACATTTTTATCCTTTTTTTATATAACATTAAATAATTATACACATTTGAAATGAAAACAAAAGCATAAATATCCAAAGACAATGTTACAATTTACATTAGTACAGATGATAAAACTATGCAAGATAACTAGGACCTACAAGGCAACTCAGACCACTATAATGAAAAATAAAAATATATTTAAGACACAATGGCCAGCAAGTCGACCAGTCACCACAAGCAGCACCCGTTCACGAGTATAACGCACGGATCAGCCATCACCCCCCTCGCCATTTTAGAGGGAAGGGGGTGACCCGACCAATGACGCTACCGCAAGCAATGACATCTAAGGGAGCATGACGACATTGCAGCCAGGTGTAAATAATGTAACAGAAACATGTTGAACTGATTACCGAGGTCCCTAGTATCTGCATTGGCCAAAAAAAAAAAAAATGATCACAATAATTTAAAAATTGTATAAAATAAATCAAATAAATCGGGTATGTAAATGTCAATTGTATACAGAGAATATGTCATAATCTAATAAATTGGGTATATGTCAATGGTATAAAGATATAATGTCAATAATAAATTACAAAAAAAAAAAAAAAATATACCACAATTAATAAAATAATAATTAAATTTGATGTCAAAAATCAATAGCCTGGTTCATTAGAACAGTTCAATCCCAAGCATTTCTGTCGTCCATATAATCTTTCACAGTATAGAAACCTTTAGAACACAGTTTCTGCTTAACAATTGATTTAAATTTGTTGATGCTTAGGTTTTGAATGTTGCTTGGGATTTTATTATACAAGCGTATACATTGGCATTTGAATGAGTTACTTATCTTCTGGAGCCTGGTTGCAGGAACTATAAATTTATTTTTATTCCTGGTATTAACATTATGCGTATCACTACGTTTTTTAAAGAGATTAATATTCCTGTGAGCATACAATAAATTTTCATAAATATACTGTGATGGAACAGTCATAACATTAATCTCCTTAAATTTATCCCTCAGTGAATATCTGGGACTTAAATTATAAATTGACCGAATTGCTCGTTTCTGCAACACAAAAATAGTTTGTATGTCGGCCGCATTCCCCCACAACAGAATACCGTACGACATCACACTATGAAAATAACTAAAATAAACTAGGCGAGCTGTATCCTCATCGGTTAAGCCACGTATCTTTTTAACAGCGTATGCCGCAGAGCTGAGCTTTTTCGACAACTTATCTATATGTGGGCCCCACTGAAGTTTAGAATCTAAAGTGATGCCTAGAAATACAGTGGTGTCCACAAGGTCCAACTCTTCGCCATTAAGAAGTATACTGGTTTTCACCTGTCTTACGTTAGGTGTTGTAAACTTAATACATTTAGTTTTCTTTTCATTCAAAAGTAGATTGTTAGCATTAAACCAGTGTACCACTTCTGAGAGGGCACTGTTTACATCGTCAGAAAACATTTCTTGACGTTTAAGTTTAAATAATAGTGACGTATCATCTGCAAACAGCACTATTTCGTGATTCTCTCTTGTTATATAAGGTAAGTCATTTATATAAATCAAAAATAAAAATGGACCAAGAATCGAGCCCTGTGGGACTCCCATTGAAACTATGGACCCCGAAGATCTCTTTCCATTGACGTCCACCTTCTGAATCCTGTTACTCAGGTACGAGATAATAAGATTCAGAGAAGTGTTTTTGACGCCATAGTGGTGTAACTTCCTGATCAAAGTTTCATGAACCACGCAATCAAAAGCCTTGGATAAATCGCAAAAAATACCCAAAGCATCGTGTGAGTCCTCCCATGCATCAAAAATATGCCCTAACAGTTCAACACCGGCATCGGTAGTTGAACGACCCCTTGTAAAGCCAAACTGTTTTAAATGTAGGAGTTTGTTTCTATTAAAAAACCGTTGCATTTGGTCTAACATAAGTTTTTCAAAGATTTTACTAAATGTAGGTAGCACAGTTATAGGTCTAAAATTAGTGGGGTCAGATGTGCAACCTGATTTAAACAAGGGTGTAATCTTACTATTTTTCATTAGATCAGGAAATTTTCCACAGTCAATACAATCATTAAAAATAACGGCTAAGGTAGGTGCTACAATGTCAATTATCGATTTGGCAACATCAACAGAATTACCCCATAGGTCCGTAGTTTTTTTCACATTTAACATGTTGAAGGTCTTAATAATATTCTATAGTTAATATGATTAAAATGGAAATCAGTATCGCTAACTTTTACATTATCTTTAAGTAAAGATTCTGCAACAGTGGGTGATGAGTTTAAAAATTTAGTAGTTGAAACAGGAATGTCAGAGAAAAAGTTTTGAAATGCTGTGGCTACTTCTAAATCTGATTTAATTATATTATTATCGATATTAAGGCTATAATCACCATTTCGTCTACGAACCCTTCCCGTTTCACTGTTGATAATATTCCATGTACTTTTGATAACATTATTACTGTTTTTTATTTTTAGACTTATATAACGTGTCTTCGCCACCAAACAAATCTTTTTAAATAATTTTGAATAATTTTTAACATAGTTATTGAACTCTGTGGTGTTGACATATATTCGCTCATTATAAAGTTCATATAATCTTTTTCTACTTTTATGAATACCAACAGTTGCCCATTCACTGAAGGATGCGTTACCATGAACTGTAATCGTCTTGGGTATAAAAGTGGAATCAAACTCTTTACAGTAAGAATTAAAAAAAGTTTCATAAAGTTTATTTGGGTCATTGTTGTATGATAAAAAAGGTAGTTTACTAATAAGTTTGGTTCTAAATAATTCCAAGCGACTTGCAGTTTTTGGGTTAACAGTGATATCTTTTTTGGCCACAATTTTATCTTGATTGCAAATGGTAATCAGCTGTCCACAGTGGTCAGAATCCATTGCGTTAATAATTTCCTTATGGTGCGGTGTTATGTCAGTGAAAATATTATCTAAACATGTGGCCGTGGAAGCAGTTATTCTAGTAGGCTCCAGAAATAAGTGTGCCAGATTATTTGACAAGAAAAGACTTTTTATTTTAGTACGTTGAATTTTCTAATAAATTTACATTAAAATCACCACAAATAATAATGGATTTGTAAGACTTACAGATCTTATGAAGTACTTCCTCCATCACCCTTTCAAAACTGTCATACATTCCTGATGGAGGTCTGTACACGCTTAGAACAATAAACCGTTCCAATTCCACACAGGCTATTTCAATTGTTCGTTCAACAGAGAGGCCCACAATGTCTCTACGTTCTTTAAACTTATGGTTATTATTAACTATAATTAAGGAGCCACCATGTATAGCATTCTCTCTGCAAAATGAACTACCAACCTGGTGATTATTAAAGTTAAACACGAACTGATGACTTTTTAACCAATGTTCTGTAATACAAAGAATATCTATTTTGTTACAATTCATAAATAATTCTATTTCAAGGTCTTTATTATTAATCCCCTGTATATTTTGGTGAACCAGGCTGATAAATTTGATTTTTTTACAGTTTATATGACATTCTGATATGCTAGAAAGGTAGGTCTTTTGGCCAACTAAATCACTTGATATATTATAATTAACAGATAGATCAATGCAAGAGGTTGTCTCTGTTGTCCTTAATTCTAATTTAAATTATTTGAAATGACAATAGATAATACAATGTCAGATAGTGGCTCAATAAAGCCAATACGTTTATTAGCCAGATTCTTGGCTAATGTATCAAAATAATATGATAGAGACATAGCTAGCTGTCTCTTAAAATAAGGAGAAAGATAGTAATTATCTTTAGTCAAATAAAAATATTTGCTAACATAGTTGTTAGTGTCAATTAAATGCAATTTGTTATTGTGTATTGACAATGTATGCAAGCTTAGGTTAAGCTTATATCTAATATTGTTTTCTTCCTGTGGCAAACTTTTTGAGTTTTTTGAGTTGGCAAGAGTTGTGCAGTTTAGTTGGTTATATACTAATTATCCGCTGTCCGGCGCTTGCGCCACGACTAACGACACCTTGTTGCTGCGAACCTCATTCGAGAGTGAAGAATTCGCACAACTTTGACGGAAACTTTCAGCAAAGGGCTATCACAAATGATATACCTACGTCTTATTCTTAAAAAGATGATGTATTTAGGAAATGTGAGCCTATTTTTTTGAATAATGTCGATTTTTAGTACATTGTTTTGCTAAATTACAGAATTTAAAGTGGTGTAATGTACATGCACATCAAGTTACCTCAAAATGTCAAATTTTCTCAGTCTGTTTTGAACTTAATCACTAATAAAATTTAATTATTAAAATGAAATCAAGCGGCGGTAGCCTAATGGCTAGGGCGTCGGACTTGCGATCATGTGGTTGCCAGTTCGAAACCCAACCATTTAGCTGAGTACGAGGGGTTAACAAGATTACTAGTAATGTGAGACCCACATTGCTAGTAAGCTTTTTTAAAAATAAAAAAAAAAATAGTTAAATGTTTAAAATAATTTGGAGAAATTTGTCAGTTTTGTAAAACCTGATCTGCTGGCGATTGTACTAGTTATTTTGTAGTGGTATTCGTGACACTAGGGCTGGTCTACATCAGCAGTGGACTGATATAGGTTGATGATGATGATGTATAGCTATAACATACCAACATCTCGAAGGTCCTGGGTTGGATTCCCTGGTCGAGCAAAGTTTTATTGGGTTTTTCTATGAAATTCTCAGAAGTAGGTCGGACTTCGGGTTTGTGCCTGGTAAAAGAAAATAGACTCGCTTCCTATTACATGGGACCTAAACTTGGTAAGTTTAGGTCCCATGTAATAATTCCCATGTACTGTAGGTGTACATTAGTTAGTACAGCTCTGCCTAACCAAATAGGGAATACAGGCGTTATGGTGTTATGTTAAACGTAATGTTGGTAGGTACAGGTATATTGTTAACTGTGCGATAAGGTTAATTAACAGTTCAAATGAGGAAAATTTAAAAATAAAATGAATTGTCCCGGAAAAAGTTTTAGGTAGATACGGAATATAATGTTTATAGGGAAATAAATTACTTAGGTTCTAATTGTAACGAAACTAAATTGACGGCTATTCTCACTGAGCTACAGTGTTCGGATCTCTTCTCTAACATAACATACCGTTCATAACATACCATCACACCTCTATTCCTCGAAAGTAAGGCAGACTTTAAGTCCTATTTAATAGGGGCAAGCCTATAGTCGAAACTCCGAGCTGCGACTGAGTATTTTATAGGAATATACAATACCACTTTGCTCGACCTGGGCAATCGAACAAAGAGTGCCTTGGATGCGAACTTGAGACTTTTTACTTAGCAGTCCGACGCTCGTGTAATGGTAATCCTTAAGTAAATAAAAAATAACGTCACCACGGGACCCACGTCCGCTTAAAAGTCAATCAAAGTCAAAGTCATCCATATACGAATAATTCGTATATGGACGACTTGCTGGAGGACTGCTAAGTAAAAGGTGTCAAGTTCGCATTCAAGGCACACACCTCTGACTTTTCGAAGTTATATACGTATTAATAGATAATTAACGTTTGAGGAAAATATTGCATGCCTGAGAAATTTTCTTGACGGCGGCGTATGAAGTCTGCCAACACGCATTCCTCACATTCTGAGAGGAGACCCGTGCCCGGCAGACAATAAATATATTGATGATAAGGATTAGGTACCAACAATTTCACGTAACATCAATTCAATCTGCCTCATTAATCTAGTGGTCCTAAGTGCGACTGCTACGCTAGAGTAAGCGGGTTTGATTCCCAGGCCATAGCAATAGGCTCGCCCCCTATTGGACCTTTACATGGAACCTAAAGATATCGGCGAAACGTGGGCGTAGGTTTAGTACGCCTCTGCCTAACCGGTCGGGGAAAACAGGCGCGATGGTATGTCAATTCAATTACAGGCAATCCCAGCTAAAACTTACAGTTAAAAGAAAATGAGCGTTGTGTTTATTATTATTTTTTGTTTTTTTAAAAAAAGCTTACTAGCAATGTGTGTCGCACATTACTAGTATAAATGCTGGTATTACGAGCGGGTTCACATCGGTAGTGCAATGGTGAGTTTCGAACCGGCAACCAAATGATCGCAAGTCCAACGCCCTACCGCCGCTTTTTAATAATAATAAATTTTAAATAATTAATCTTGACACGTTTCGATTATTTGCTCATAAAGTATTTATATATGTTCTGGTGTGACAGGAGTTCCCAGTCTCCACAACCTCATAGAGGGGTACTAGCAATATGTAGCGAATGTACACAGCACCACAATACCGCGGCGTAATGATAGAATGTCCCGCGGCGCCTGCACGTGCTGCGACTGCAAAGTTTACCACAACTTCACTGTCATTCTCATCGAATGCTTTATTACCTTGCAATGTAATACTATCTATATTGATGCTATATTTTTGTTAGTTGTATACGTATTTATGGCGTATTTTGTACGCATACAGTGAATACGACAATTTTTTAAATTGATGGGGCAATTGGTCCAATGCCCAAGTAATCGGCTTGTGCGCAATGGATCTCTGACTCACGGTCTTCTGCGGATATTATAAAACTTAATACATAACATAACATACCATCACGCCTGTATTCCCCGAAGGGTTAAGCAGAGGTGTACTAATGTACACCCACATTTCGCGCGTATGATTAGGTCCCATGTAATAGGCGGTGAGCCTATTGGGAATTTCATAGAAAAACCCAATAACACTTTGCTCGACCTGGGAATCGAACCCAGGACCTCTTGCGTAGCAGTCGCGCTTGGGACCACTAGACTAACGAGGCAGTAAAACAAAATATAGAGTCATAAAAGCAATAAATTCAAAAACAATACAAGATACAAATAAACTAATTTAACAAAGGACCTCTAATGTGGGGAAGGGATCCTGTCCGCTAGTCTCCAAGATTTCGTTCCTTCTGCCACGCATCTTGCAGATCAGGGATACCGTTTTTTTTTGCGACTAACGGCATGAAAGCCAACAGTGCGATATAATTATGGAGGGTGGAGCACCGGAGGCCTAATTGCTCCCTCAGTCCCCTTTCTTCTTCTTTTCTCTTCCCCTTCCTTGTCCTTAAACAGGCTCGGCAATGCATCTGCAACTCCTTTGGTATTGCAGATGTTCATTCCCCGATAACTTAGTGGTGATCTTTTCAAATAAATTTTTTACCTGAAAGTATGTAGCAAAGTGAAGATCCCTGTTCTCAGTAACCTTTGGATATATGATCCTTTATGAAACTCCAAAGGTATATAATGCTTTTGGGAACACTTTTGAGTGAGAGCCAACTTGTAACACTTTTTATGCCTGAGGAGCATTTCAACATGTTGGAAGCAAAGCTGGTACTGTCCGAATAAATTAAAAAATGGAACAGAATTTGTATGAAATATGCTGTCGAGTATTTTAACGGGGGCTTATTTGGTGAAATTCGGCCTAAGATGTTTCTATGCAAAATCTACTGACTACAGCCGTCGACAATTTCGTCGATTACTTAACCTAAGCTATTTTATTTTTTGTTTACATTCTGCTGGATGAACGGATAATCATCAACATGAATAAAATTTAATATATTATATGAAAATTACCATAGTAATAGATCCGTTGGTACCAAGTAATAATCTCGGAATAATTCCGTGTTTCTCATAGTTCATGAATATTGTAATGGGAAGAACCCACAAGGGTGTTTGTTCGTCACGATGACCGCGAGGAAACTGTGCTTTTACCAGATTCTTATAAATATATTATTTAAAATATGGCCGGCGTTCAGTTCTGTGACCACGTGTGCTTTACATATAGATAGGGTAGCTATTAAAAAAATAAAATATCCCTATGGCCTGCTCAAATGTGATTTATCCCATTTTTTTTTGAAAAGGAACTTTTATTTTCATGTCAAAATGTGTTATTTCTAAAAACATTAAAGAAAAGTACCTATCATTGAATTGGGACGCTTATAGTTTGATACATGTATAACTGAATATAATAACGATTGAATTTTCTCATAACCATTAGGACACATGCAATTTAAACCACCATCATCCACTCTGTTGATGCCTTGTATCATTTTTCAAAACATCTGAGTTAGATTTACGAAAAACATTTCAATAATAATGGACATAACATGGGAACAAATACGGCTAGATATGTGAAACAGGTAGATAACAGGATTATACCGCTGTGCGCTGTTTGCAGTTCTGAGCGCATCGCCCGGGCACGTAAAATCGTTACGTTTTGATTCGGACCGAATCGTCCGTCGACAAACATTACATATTAGTACCAACGTAGAACTGGAGTAGGTACCTACATAACTCTGTGGCAGCTCTGTGGGATGAAAATCTTTGAAAAGCATCATATCTCATCACGACTGTATGTTTTGTGTATGTAGTTCATTTAGTATAATATAGGTATATTGCCTTGTCTTGGAAAGTTTAATGAAACATAATTATATTGATCTAATGATTCTCTTTATAAATTTGCCCTACGCACGTAGATATATGCGCAAACTTTTTACTGTATCTTACTTCTAACTGACTACTAGTAATGTTATTTCGAACATGGAGAGAGTCCCTACTTACTTATCCAGTTGAATAAGCAATCACATCATTACCCTGTCAGCCAAAACTTATTGATCTCATCGAAGGCGTTACTCGTAAATAGGGGTTCTTACCGTGATGAGCTAACTTGGCAGGGGAGTCCAATCACAGTAGGATATTATTGGCTCGCAGGTGGATGCCGCGCTTCACTCCCTGGCAAATTCTCTGACGACGCCCCAGGGAATTTCTGGGGTGATATTACTCCTCGAACCTTTCCGTACCTTTAAATTTGCTATTCACAATATCTAAGTAAGTTTGTCACTTATTTCGATGAGTGATCGACAAATTTAAAAAATCTGTTAATGTGAGAATTTAAGTAGAATATTGTTTTCACCAGCTTCTAATTATGTTTTTTTTAAACTAAATCGGTCTTTAGTAAGCGATCATCATAACAGGCTATACCGGCAACATGAACCAATTAGGAACATGCATGCGTTTTTTTATTTTTTTTATTAATTCTATACATCATAACAACACAATAGAAGATATAATTATTCCCGGGAATGTTCAAATTTTTTTTGCAAATTTAAACTTCATGCATATTCCTAATTATGACGACTTTTGAAAAAGTATTGCATTCAACCTCTGGCTAACATAATGCGTGAACAATGTATATTTGTTATAATATGGAACAAATATTGGCTTCGAATGACAAAAGGGAATTTATCAAAAAACTGTTCCATGCGTTCAACAAAGTTGGGTTAACAGCGGTAAAACTCAACTTGCATAGTTGCTCTGCAA
The DNA here is from genome assembly GCA_958496365.1 of Subacronicta megacephala. Taxonomy (NCBI): domain Eukaryota; kingdom Metazoa; phylum Arthropoda; class Insecta; order Lepidoptera; family Noctuidae; genus Subacronicta; species Subacronicta megacephala. Next base: position 6,147,478 of record OY292527.1, on the reverse strand, counting down.
CGGACTTGTCACAATACTTGCAACTGCTCGCATACAAATAATAAACTACTTCTGAAACCGATGGTTGTGAAAGTTTGTTAGCTAGCTAAGCCACCTAGCTTTTTTCTAACTATGTTAGGAGCGGAACTAGGGAACGGCTGGTTAAGTCGGATTTGTACCGGCCAAAAACCGCACTCACCTTTCCTATAGTCACGGCTATAGGATTCGTGGCAAACATTACGAATCCAATGACCCGGAAAGACTTTAGTCAAAGGGCGAGGCGAGGACGAGCGGTGGACTCATCAAATAAGCAGCCAGCAAGCCACCGATATACCTCCCTAGAAAACCGTTTGTCAGGTTTTTCAGACATTTGACTAACACAATTCATAGATATTCGTATGATTACCGGGACCGACGGCTTAACCGGCGGTGCGTACTGAGGAGTCTCGATTGGCTCAAAATAGTCACTCATCCATAGACTGACTGCGGCATGCGCAATTTAACCGTATGTGTATATAAGTATAACAATTATACTTGCTTAATATCTAAAGATATTATGTCAGACTGCAGTGCCGCAAAAATTTGTTCCTACCAGCGCGGATGCTACGAGTATACACAGCGATGTGCTGGATGCATGATGAGTATACTAATCCGATGCCTATGTTACTATGTTTCCAGCCTTATATATATATATATTATATATACTTATCTCTATTAAATTTTCTCGTGATTCTGACATTAGACTATAAGATTCTGATTGGTAGGTATGTGGTTTTCGGATGTCCCTTTCACATAACATACAGAGCAGATTAGGCAGAGCTAATCTAATTAAAATTGTTTCTTATTTAGTTCCTAATTTTCATTAAGACTCACGAAGCACAGTTTTAAGGTCCCTACGCAATAGGGGGTGAAAATGATATTCCAAGCTGATATTGCGAAAATTTAATGAACAATAATAAAACCTAATAATACTTTGCTACTCTTAGTTATAATAATGAATCAACCAAGTTTCGTAAAACCGAAAGGACCCCCTAGCGTTCAAAACATTTTGACAAACATATCTTTTTATTATTAATAATTAATATGTGCCGGTCACAGGAGTACCGACAACCGCTGGATTCAGCGAGTTCTCGAGTGACGACCGTGTCTAGGCAAACGAAGTATTGGTCGCCCGCCGGCCAGATGGAGTGACGACTTGCGGAAGGCAGCTGGCAGTGACTGGATGAGGAAAGCCGAAGATAGAGCTTTGTGGCGTTCACTAGGAGAGGCCTACGTCCAACAGTGGACGAGTATGGGCTGATTATGATGAGGAATTAATAATTGTAGTCATTGAAATCAATTATCGGAGGAGGTGTTATTCGATCCAGGCAATGTCCGTTTACTTTAACTTGATTCCCAGGACATGTGTAGAAAATAAACACATTTCTTTCATTTGCATTATGATCCACAGAGTTTATAGCATTCGAGTTGTCAAGTCTTTCTTCGACAGTTTCCTCATATTTGTGCTTTTTGTGCCGCCTCAGAGGCCTTTTGAAAGACCCGTATGGCCTGTTTGTACTAACTGACTCTGTCGGGCCTAATGAATCACTTGTATCGGCTGGTAGTGCGGCAACACCTATAGTGATTGCCATAACGATCAGTAGTAGTCGCATTGTTGGCACTTTTCAAAGTACCCCTGTAACAAACAAACCTAACAAAATTGATAATAGTTCCATAGTACATAGTTTGATACTAAATTACACAAGATTATTCTGTGAGGGTTCTTAATCCATTATGTTATTTTGTGACTGAACAGGTTGATATCCTTTCCAAGGGTTATGTAACAAAATAACAAGCTCTGTACGCATGGCTTCAGGTCAATCTATAAAATTCCAGTTTAAGCTGATCTCGCATTGCATAGTGTGGCTTTTCCTGGGCTACCATCACCGATTTTAATTCTGAGAATTAGTCGTTAATTAGTCGAAATTAGTCGCCAAATTACAGAATTGGTCGGTCTGTGGTTCAAAAGTTATAAGGGTAGTTTGGTGGCCCAGCCGGAAAGGGCTTTTTCTGGCTGGGCCACTACTGTATCTTGACTTCTGTAGTAGTCTGTAGTCTTGCTACATAAAATTGATGATTATTTAATTTTATTATTTGATTGAGTTTTTCATAATAAGTATTAGAATTACTTAACTTTTTTACTTCATCTAGTCACAAAGTGACTGATTATTACTGTACTCTTTACATAGAATGGGCTATAAAATTGTATGAAAATCCAATATTAACCGCGTTTTGATTTGTTTGCAAATAGAAAAGACATAATTTGTGCTCTCCCACACATTATTTTATTTATTGGGCAATTTTTATTTAAAAAATAAATAAACATTCTGGATTATATGGCTTAACACACTATAACTGTAAGAAAATGGTCTTCTTATTATTGCAGAGTTTTATGTCCTTGCTGCCTCCTAACTGTTGAGGAGTGTCCACATAAGGAGATAATCGTGGCTGCAGCAGCAGCATCAAAATCATGAAAAGCTATCAAAATTTACCGTAAGTATAGTTACATGGCTGTGTTATTTACCGTTGAGGAGTGCCATCGTGGGGAGACAGTCATGGCTACAGAATCAGGTTATTTATTCCATTTTAATGCGAGTCTTCAGAAGACTGCCTCATTAGTCTAGTAGTCCTAAGCGCGACTGCTAGCTAGAGGTCCTTGGTTCTATCCCCAGGTCGAACAGTGTTATTGGGTTTTTCTATAAAATTCCCAGTAGCAGTTCGGAATCAGGGTTTGTGCCCAGTTAATGGCAATAGGTTCGCCCCCTCTTACATGGGACCTAAACAAATGGGCAAAATGAGGGTATACTTTAGTACACCTCTGCCTAACCCTTCGAGGAATACAGGCGTGATGGTACGTTATGTATTCAGAACTGAACCAGTATGCAAAATTTCAAAGTCGTAAGTTGAGAGAAAGTATGCTTATTTTGTATTATTTTTTAGCATTAAATATTGCGAAATTTTCACAAAGAAATTTTCTTTAATTAGAAAATTCATTTCTTTGAGAGAAAGTAGTTCTAATTCAGGTTACAAGATTTGATCTACTAAAACCAAAAACCGTTGCAAATTAAATAAAAGCTTGTAATGTTATTGTAAGGGATGTATTAATCTACCTATTCTAAGTTCTATATCTAATAATCTAAGCACCATTGTAACCCTTTATATTGCACTATTCTATTAAATATAACTCAGTATTATTCGGGCATTCATTGGTTTCATTTATCACCAACACCGCACCTTACATGGCGACCATGCCAGGATAGTCAGCCTGCACGCGCGCCGCGAATTTGAGACGTGAATGTACTTAATACCTCTATCTCCAAAGTATCGCGGAATATTAGAGACAATGGGACGAGTACTAGTTTACTGTAATTACGGACTGGACGTGATTGTGCACATAATCTGCGAACATGGGCAAGCCGCAATCTAAAGAACAGAAGGTCATCATTCAAAACGCGGTGGCTGGTACTAACTAAGCCACAACAGAAGAAATTCGTTTGCATATGTCTACGACAAACATTATTCTTTCGATATTCCTGTTAATAATAATACTCGGCGGACTATTCTTTGTATATCGGCTCTATAGAAGATGTCATGGGAAATGGATTACTAAGGAGATAAATCGTACGGCTATCAGGAGATCGCTGTTTCGTCGACACATGCAATTGGGGGCCACGGATCCCGCTCCGAAGACCTACGCAGAAAATATAGTGGGATTAAAAAAAAAAAAAAAATTGTGTAAAGTGCATATATGTATAAAAAAAAAAAGTGATAAAAGTGCGAAAAAAAAGTGAAAAAAAAAAATACGTTTCAATTATAAATCTGAATTAATATATTAATCGTAATATAATCTATAAAATAAGTTTACAAAATTATAATGTCGCGCAAGTGACTACAACCTGACTTTTATTAAAGAATGCAGTGTCTTACCAAATACGGACGATGCGCTGATTGAACTTTGGACTATGGTGTTATTTGCGTTTGATTGAAATAACTTCGTAATTATACAATGTTATAATAATGTTTTAAAGCAAATTACAGGTACATTATTATGTTTACTTTACTCTACGCTATGGTGGTTAGTGGATTATGGATATTGTTTTAAATTTGTATAATGAGTTAAAGAAAATTTGAACTTATTTAATAAAATTACCAAAAAGGAGAACGGAAAAAATTTTAGAGAAAAAATTAAGTGAAATTAATGAAATTTATGATCACTACGAGACTTGGTTAATTGATTTTAAAGATAAAGTTGAGAAAAAATATTATAGTTGCCAAGATATTTTATTAATAGAAAATTATTGTCGTCTATTTTTAGATTTACGAGAGGATATTTTATTGTTATTTCAGAGTGATAAGTCAGAATCTTTGTCCAATATGACGTCTTTTGATTTAAAAACTGCCTTAAATCTTTTACCTGTTATGACAAATGAGGAGGTCAATACGAAACAGTTAATTGACAATATCGAATATTATAACTCGATATTAAAGGAGAGTGCTTGTAAACAAAATTTAATAAATTTTGTGTTGAAAAGTAGACTCTCCCAAGAAGCTAAGTTAAAATTAAAATCGAAATATGATACTGTCACTGACTTAATTGTTGATATGAAAAATGAATTATTGTGTAAGAAAGCTGCAACGGCTATACAAAATAAATTACAAAAAATTAAACAAAGTGAAAAGTCAATAGTGGATTATGGAAAAGAAATTACGGAATTATTTGTGGACCTGACGATTACGCAAGCCGACGGGAATGAGCAGTGCTATAATATATTAAAGCCAATTAATGAAAAAATGGCAATCAAACAGTTCGCTGATGGTTTGCGAAATCGTAGATTAAGTACGATTATTTCTGCAAGAAATTACAGGTCACTTAAAGACGCCGTTCAAGCTGCCCAAGATGAGGAGGTCTCGACAACCACAACGTCTTCTGGAGAAATCATGGGTATGTACAAAAGACCATACAATAATAATAATTTTAGTAGCAACAGGGGCCGTTTAAATTTTTATAGAGGCCAACCCAGAGGACGTAGCAACTTCTTTTCGTTTAGAGGATGAGCTCAAGTGCCACAGCGCGGAGCTCACTTTGTATCACGAGGACAGTGGACTCGAGGTGGAACTGGTGGTCGCAGGCAGCATAGAGGTAAATTTGAAAATTCATATAATAGAGGGAATCAAGGGATACACGCACGCCGTGATATAAACGTTATAAACAACTCAGATAACTCTGTTGAATCGACGTCCAATCAGTTTTTTCGTGACTAATAGTAATACATTTATTTTAGCTAGTGATAGTAATTGTTATATTTCTTTATGTTCGTCATTATATATTAATAAAAAACACTATTTTTTAGTAGATTCTGGAGCGTCATTGTCAGCATGTACATATAAACATGCACTCGAATGTAACATTCCAATCCATATAGAGAACGTAACAATAAACGGACTAGGGGGCAAAGTCCAAGCAATAGGATACTTGTATTTATCTTTGACTTTAAAAGATGAAACAATTAGTCACAAGTTTTATGTTTTTCATAACTTACCTATTAAGGGAAGCGGAATTTTAGGTCGTGATTTTTTAAACAAGTACAAAGTTCAATTAGATTTTAATAACAATATTTTAACTTTGTATCCTAATACGAAAATTCTTTGCCTTTAATAAATCCATTTAACGTAAATTTTAACATTCCTGCTAGAAGTGAATCTATACATTTTATACGTACAAACTTCACTGAAGATTGTGTAGTATCATCAAAGGAAATCAAAGATGGCGTTTTTTTAGCGAGTTCTATAGGTTCTCCTAAAAACGGTTTAATACCTGTTCGAATATTAAACGTAACTGAAAATAACCTATCGTAAACAGAAATACAGCCTAAAATTGAGAAACTTAGTGAATTTGATATTTGTGTATTTGAGAAAACGCAAACAAATGCAGATAGGGTGAAAAAATTATTTTCCTTATTGAATTTACAACATTTAAATGATGAGGAACAAAGAAGTATTAAAAATACTTGCGCTAAATATTCGGATATATTTTACCTTCCAGGAGATAAGTTAAATACTACAGATATTTATACCCATACAATTTCCTTAAAGCCTAATACAAAACCAGAATTTTCTAAACAATACCGTTTGCCACATTCTCAAAAAGATGAAATTAAACGTCAGATTAATAAAATGTTAGAAGATGGTGTTATAGAGCCCAGTAAAAGCGACTGGTCAAGTCCAATATTATTGGTACCCAAGAAGTCGAATTCATCGGAAGATAGAAAATGGAGATTAGTAGTAGATTACCGGAAACTGAATAATTGTATAGAAGACGATAAATTTCCATTACCAGATATTACAGAAATTTTAGAATCATTGACAGGCAGCATTTATTTCACGCATTTAGATTTACACCAAGGGTACTATAACGTAAAATTAGAAGAAAACCGTCGAAAATTTACAGCTTTCCATTCAGGACAGTACCAGATGACGCGTATGCCGATGGGACTAAAAACTAGCCCAAGTTCTTTCTCAAGAATGATGACAATGGCAATGGCTGGTCTAAATTATGAAAAAAATTTGCAAGACGTATTTGAGAGGTTACGATCTGTTAATTTAAAGTTAAATCCAGCAAAGTGCGATTTTCTTAAGAAAGAAATTTTATATTTAGGACATGTTATTTCAAGCCAGGGTATAATGCCTGATCCTGCAAAAATTGCTGTAGTTCGAAACTATCCATGCCCAAAAAGCACAGATGAAGTAAAACGTTTTGTAGCTTTTACTAGTTACTATCGCAAATTCATTCCAAAATTCGCTGAAATTGCTTTTCCGTTAAATAAATTAACCAGAAAAAATGTACCATTTGAATGGAGTATTGAATGTCAACACTCATTTGAAACTTTAAAACATCATTTAATGAATCCGCCTGTGTTACAGTATCCAGATTTTTCAAAAGAAAATAGTTTTATTGTTCAAACTGATGCGTCAAATAATGCTATAGGAGCAATTTTGTCAAATAAAAACCGACTACCAATAGCTTTCGCAAGTAGAAGCTTAAACAAAGGTGAAAGGAACTATCCTGTTATAGAGAAGGAACTACTTGCGATTGTTTGGGCTGTAAAGTATTTTCGTCCATACTTATATGGTCGACCTTTTAAAATACTTACAGACCACAAACCACTTGTATACTTGTTTAATATGAAAGATCCGTCAAGTAGGCTTATGAAATTTAGGATGACGTTAGAAGAGTATAATTTTGAAGTAGAATACGTTAAAGGTTCTGACAATGCAGCTGCAGATGCACTGTCCAGAATTACTTTAAATGAGTTGAAGGAAATGCATGAAAGTGTCGTAAACGTAATGACAAGAGCTCAGACGAAAAAATTAAATAACCCTAATTATACAGTAGATGTGGATCCTTTAGACTTGAGGCTTGATCAACCAAAAGTCGTAAGCACCCATATCAAACCGAAAGATTCAGTTGAATTAAGATTTATTGATGTTAGAGGTTTAGAAAACTTGAGGAAAATGGGATTAATTACCAAAGAAAATAAATCATTTTGTTATGTTGAAAGTAAAAGAAATATTTATGTAAAATTTCTAAACTCTCAATCGCAAATGACGCGAGACGAATTTGTGAGAGAGATAGATATATTTTGCAATTCATTGAAGATAGAAGAAATATACATTTTAAAAAGCAAAGATAATGATTTTTTTATAAAAAAGCTATTAGAAGAGATAAAGAATAATCAAAATAGGTCCGGACCGCGTATATGTATTTTAAGTGGCGTAAAAAGAATAAAAAATAAGGATGATATGAAAGTTATTCTTAATGACTTCCATCTCTTACCAAGTAGTGGCCATGCTGGTATGAGACGGATGTCAAATAATATAAAGAAATATTATTATTGGCCTGGTATTGATAATGATGTTCGAGAATTTGTAAAGCGTTGTGATAAGTGTCAACGACAAAAGTATTCAGTGTTAAAAAAAGAGCCAATGATAATTACTAGCACGGCAAATACTGCATTTGAAAAAGTATTTTTGGATCTAGTTGGTCCTATAGATACAGATAATGATAATTTTTCGTATGTACTAACGTTGCAATGCGAACTCACAAAGTTTGTGGAAGGTTATCCCTTAATTTCCAAGAGATCTGAAGAAGTGGCGAAATCTTTTGTCAACAACTTTATTCTAAGGTATGGTGTGCCAAAGATAATCGCAACAGACAGGGGAAAGGAGTTTCTCTCGGAAATATTTCAAGAGGTATGTAAATTATTAAATATTAAACAGCTTAATTCTACAGCACATCATCACCATCACATAGGAGCCTTAGAAGTTACTCATAAAAATTTGAATGCGTTTTTACGGATTCAAACAGAGAACCATCCGGAATTGTGGAGTAAGTGGATCCCTTTTTGGTGTTTTGCTTACAATACTGGAGTACATACAGAGACCGGATTTACTCCTTATGAGTTGGTTTTTGGTAAGAAATGTTCTCTTCCCAGCAATCTAACGGAAGATTTAGATCCACTATATAATTTCGAAAGTTATCCATGTGAGTTGAAATACCGTTTGCAACTTTCTCAAAAAGAGGCTAGAAATAACCTGTTAAAAAGTAAGTTTAATAGGAAATTAGTATATGACAAAAATATTAACCCTATTAGTTATAAGGAAAATGACTTAATTTTAGTTAAAAATGATACACCATGTAACAAGTTAGATAACATATATTCAGGTCCTTATAAAGTAATTAAAGACATACGACCAAACGTAGAGATCATTAATAAATATGGAAAGAAGGATATCATCCATAAGAACCGTACAAAACCATACCATGTTGCTTAATTTTAACTCTTTATAAGTTATTAATATATATATATATATATATAAAAAAAACTAAGTATATTTTTTTTTTTCAATAAGTAGGGTGATGTAAGGGATGTATTAATCTACCTATTCTAAGTTCTATATCTAATAATCTATGCACCATTGTAACCCTTTATATTGCACTATTCTATTAAATATAACTCAGTATTATTCGGGCATTCATTGGTTTCATTTATCACCAACACCGCACCTTACATTATAATTGCCGTTAGGTTTTAAGGTATGGTTATATATTTATTCCTAATTATATATTAAATTCTTGAAAAAATAGGTGTATTAGGCAAACATTTATGAGACATGTCTTATGTAACGCTTTCATATTAAAATATTATTTCTCTTAATCCATTATTATAAATTAATGATTTTTCAAGGAAATAATTTTCATTTTTATTTATTGTTTTATTATTTTTGAATACACTATTGTACGCGACTGTACATATACACAAGATGGCGTCGAATAGTCTAAGAGTGGTCCTGGATTAGTTAGCGTCTAAATTTGTATCACATTCCTCTAGATTAAAATATGATTAATGGTCAAAATCAACTGTATGTTTGTAATTGATACGTATATTTTCGGCAATAAAGCCATAAAACTGCATTTAACAGGAAATTTATTTCATGCAGTTGACATATTCCTATGATTTTTTTTGTTCCTAACAAAACATAATGTCTTATATCTTTTTAACCACAGATCGACCAATTTTGTAATTTGTTGACTAATTTCGACTAATTAACGACTAATTCTCTGTCCAATCATCCAATCAGAATTAAAATCGGTGATGGTGGCCCAGCCAGGAAATGCCACACTATTGCATAGGCTTTGGATACAATAAGAGGCCAGTGAGAATTGGATTTGTATAGCTTGAGCTGCAGCTGTGTGTACATGTGGGTGTCACAAAAGGTCCCATGAAGAATAATATATATCAATATAAGATTATAGTATTATCTCCATATATTGTTCAGAACATAATAATGTGATTTCGTTATGATCTATAGATGGGCAAGCTATCCCGGTTTAAACTATTATTTAAAAAATGTAAGTACTATTTGTATAATGACCTCAGATAAGCAGTACATAATTTTGAAAATATAAAATAATAGCTGTCGTTATTGGGCCTTATAGTAGAGTTTAATCTATCAATACTCATAACAAGCAGACAGAGAGAGAGAGAGAGAGAGAGAGAGAGAGTAATTTACGCCCTTACAATATATGTAATAAGTATGGATTAATTATTTTTAACATACCTCGATATCTGCACTTTGTTATCCGAACAGTGCTAACACTGTGTATATTGTGTATGATCAATAAGTTTTACTGTAACTTACCGAGTGTACCGCAGTTATATATCCTCTACTGAGTTCTATTTATATCATTATTATTATTTAACAGTAGGTATGTTATAATTATCATGGCCTATCAAATTGTTGGTTCGTGTTTATTTGTGGCAGGAAGCCACATCGATAAGATGTTTTAATTATATTATTTAACAAACCATAATCAGTAGCGTCGTAGTACCTAACCGATATTTGGCTTGTTGGCGCGTGGTTTAACGCTGCGATTGCATTCGTATAAACCGTACTTTTCATTTTATTAGGTCTTAAGGAAGAGAAAGAGAAAGTGGAAGTGGAGTCGTATCCAGAGGTAAAACAGACGGCAAAAAATAGATAAGAGTGGCGTTGCTCCACCGACAAGAGCTGACCTCTTAAATTTAAGAGAATGGGAGAAGATAGTATATTTCCAGATTCATAGTAGACATACTTGGCATTGGATGGTGGTGATAGGGTTCTGGTCTCCATAAGGCGTGGATTGTTGACTACTGGAGCAATTTGCGCTTTCCAGCCAAATATAACGAATCCCATGATCATGATATCATCTTACCCCACGTAAATGTTTTTGATTTGCAAGCAGTTTACATTAATAAACGGACGAATTAATAGATGTTGAATTTGCTAACACTCAATATTTGCTAGTATGTGTTTATAGATCCCATGTAATAGGGAGCTAGTCTATTTGGGTAGGTACAAATCCAAAATACAAGCTGCGATACTATTCAACTTAAAACTATATATCTTTTTATTGATAAAACATTAGTCCATCTATCAAATCGTTACTCATTAATTTTTATGTTTATATTGTTGATATGCTTAAATAAATAATATAGAAAATCCAACAATACTTTGCTCGACTAAGGAATTGAACCCAAGATAACTAGCTAGCAGTCATGCAATATTAGGTCAATAAGGCAGTTAAAATAAAGAAATCGTGAATTAACGAAGTGGGTTCTTATTGGTAGGTGAATATTACCATACTTCAACTTCGTTCCCGGGCTCACAGGAATATTTTTGCATAATTCCTGCTTTAACGGAGCATCAGTTTACTTGAGTTTCTAGATTGAATTTTCGCTGACAGCATAAAATGCGTGGATTCCATGTCTTGCCCACTCAAGTGCGGCAACCGAGCTTCCTCAGCAATGACGCGTTCCCCAATAGTTACTTACTTACATACATACATACATATTGTCACGCCTGTCTCCCATGGGGGTAGGCAGAGATTTCCACTTATATTATATACCGTGACCGGGGGCTCCTTACGTCTTACGACTTACTTTACCCTACTCGTACCTACACGCCCCGCAGATGAAGTCGCGAAAGGAAACTAATCTAAATTCGCAAAATTGCAGAATTGAAAAGAAAAGTACAGTTTGCTAACTAAGCGTGGCGATTTGGCAAGAGTTGTGCAGTTTAGTTGGTTATATTCTAATTATCCGCTGTCCGGCGCTTGCGGCACGACTAACGACACCTTGTTGCTGCGAACCTCATTCGAGAGTGAAGAATTGGCACAACTTTGACGGAAACTTTCAGCAAAGGGCTATCACAAATGATATACCTACGTCTTATTCTTAAAAAGATGATGTATTTAGGAAATGTGAGCCTATTTTTTTGTATAATGTCGATTTTTAGTAAATTGTTTTTTAACAGAATTTAAAGTGGTGTCATGCACATCAAGTTACCTCAAAATGTCAAATTTTTTCAGTCTATTTTGAACTAAATCTATACATATAAAATCCTTTGTCCTGAATGACTGACTGACTGACGGAACAACGCACAGCCTAAACCGCTGATCGTAGAGACCTAAAACTTGCAGGGAATGTTCTTTGTATAGCGTAGGCATCCGATAAGAAAGGATTTTCCGAAATTCTACTCTTAAAGGGGTGAAAAAGGGGGGCAAAGTTTGTATGGGACAACGTGAGTCCTTGGTCCAATCTGCTTCAAACTTTGCATAAACGTTCTTTAACAGAATTGATTGAAGACATATTTCGTATTTTATTGAAATTCATACCCTAACGGACTTAAAAAAGGGGGGAAAGTTATTTTGGTCGTGGTTTGCTTCGAATTTGATATCAATACTCCTTAGTGTTTTTGATTTAAATTACTTTTTATTTTGGCACATGTCATGTTTGAAAACTCAATCTGATTTTACTCAAGAAACGTTGGTTGATAAACATATAAAATGCTTTCTATGGCACACAAAAGTGGAATTGAGAGGCACACCATAGAACACTTCTTAGAGGCAGCAATTGAGTGATGGGTGGAGTTACTGTGCTGCTGGCAGGGAAATTCCGTCAGATTCTGTTGTACCCCAGCAGACGAAGTCATCATCCATCGTCATCGTAATGATTATATTTAAAAAGAAATACGAGAGAGATGCGTCTGCTGGAGAGTTTTCTGAGCTATCACTTAAAATAGGAAATGGAGATTATATAATTTGAATATGTATACTATCTCTCCTGAATACAGAAGTGACAGGTGACTATAATAGATGAATAGATCTTAGAGTGTATCCTGATTTTTCTAATACACATACGAAGTCTATAGATTTGATGTGCAAACGTGCAATACTGACTCCGAAAAACCACAGTTCAGCTGCTATTAATTACATACTTCTTAAACCGTTGGAGGGCTCAGAAATTGGATTCAGTACTACAAGCGGACGAAACAGTTTACTATCCTGTAGAGTTCCTTAACAGTGGTAACCCTCCTTGGGACACTTTTGGGGCAATTTTAATTCTTGAGAGCAAAATGGTCTTCCACTATTTATACCACCTCATGAAAATCGACCCTACGAGGCCTCCAGAATGATAGACCATCGCAATAGCTAAAAGGACATGAATTAATTAATAAGAAATTTACGTTATTTTTATATTTCAATAAAATAATATAGTATAACAAATTCTTTTGTCTCAATTTTAGATAATTTGTAATATCCCGCCAGAAATAGAAAAAAATAAACAGTCAAAATCGTGTTGTCCACGCGAGCGAAGCTGCGGGCGGAAAGCTAGTAACTAATAAAATTTAATTATTAAAATAAAATTAAGCGGCGGTAGCCTAATGGCTAGGGCGTCGGACTTGCGATCATGTGGTTGCCAGTTCGAAACCCAACCATTGCACTACCGACGCATTTAACTGAGTACGAGGGGTTAACAAGATTACTAGTAATGTGAGACCCACATTGCTAGTAAGCTTTTTTAAAAACAAAAAAAAATAGTTAAAGGTTTAAAATAATTTGGAGAAATTTGTCAGTTTTGTAAAACCTGATCTGCTGGCGATTGTACTAGTTATTTTGTAGTGGTATTCGTGACACTAGGGCTGGTCTACATCAGCAGTGGACTGATATAGGTTGATGATGATGATGTATAGCTATAACATACCAACATCTCGAAGGTCCTGGGTTGGATTCCCTGGTCGAGCAAAGTTTTATTGGGTTTTTCTATGAAATTCTCAGAAGTAGGTCGGAGTTTGGGTTAATGAAAATAGACTCGCCTCCTATTACATGGGACCTAAACCTCAAACGTTCATTCCCATGTACTTATTTATTGATTTATTAACCAACTTATACTTACAGTTTACACTACACATACAAGTTATCGGTCATATAGGTAGTAACGAAAGACCATTCATTTTTAATTAAAATAAATAAATACCGTGGGTGTACATTAGTTAGTACAGCTCTGCCTAACCAAAGAGGGAATACAGGCGTTATGGTGTTATGTTAAACGTAATGTAGGTAGGTACAGGTATATTATCCTGTGCGATAAGTTTAATTAACAGTTCAAATGAGGAAAATTTAAAAATAAAATGAATTGTCCCGGAAAAAGTTTTAGGTAGATACGGAATATAATGTTTATAGGGAAATACATAACTTAGGTACTAATTGTTACGCTAAATTGAAGGCTTTTCTCACTGAGCTACAGTGTTCGGATCTCTTCTCTAACATAACATACCGTTCATAACATACCATCACACCTCTATTCCTCGAAAGTAAGGCAGACTTTAAGTCCTATTTAATAGGGGGCGAGCCTATAGTCGAAACTCCGAGCTGCGACTGAGTATTTTATAGGAATATACAATACGACTTTGCTCGACCTGGGCAATCGAACAAAGAGTGCCTTGGATGCGAACTTGAGACCTTTTACTTAGCAGTCCGACGCTCGTGTAATGGTAATCCTTAAGTAAATAAAAAATAACGTCACCACGGGACCCACGTCCGCTTAAAAGTCAATCAAAGTGAAAGTCATCCATATACGAATAATTCGTATATGGACGACTTGCTGGAGGACTGCTAAGTAAAAGGTGTCAAGTTCGCATTCAAGGCACACACCTCTGACTTTTCGAAGTTATATACGTATTAATAGATAATTAACGTTTCAGGAAAATATTGCATGCCTGAGAAATTTTCTTGACGGCGGCGTATGAAGTCTGCTAACACGCATTCCTCACATTCTGAGAGGAGACCCGTGCCCGGCAGACAATAAATATATTGATGATAAGGATTAGGTACCAACAATTTCACGTAACATCAATTCAATCTGCCTCATTAATCTAGTGGTCCTAAGTGCGACTGCTACGCTAGAGTAAGCGGGTTTGATTCCCAGGCCATAGCAATAGGCTCGCCCCCTATTGGACCTTTACATGGAACCTAAAGATATCGGCGAAACGTGGGCGTAGGTTTAGTACGCCTCTGCCTAACCGGTCGGGGAAAACAGGCGCGATGGTATGTCAATTCAATTACAGGCAATCCCAGCTAGAAGTTACAGTTAAAAGAAAATGAGCGTTGTGTTTATTATTATTTTTTGTTTTTTTAAAAAAAGCTTACTAGCAATGTGTGTCGCACATTACTAGTATAAATGCTGGTATTACGAGCGGGTTCACATCGGTAGTGCAATGGTGAGTTTCGAACCGGCAACCACATGATCGCAAGTCCAACGCCCTACCGCCGCTTTTTAATAATAATAAATTTTAAATAATTAAACTTGACACGTTTCGATTATTTGCTCATAAAGTATTTATATATGTTCTGGTGTGACAGGAGTTCCCAGTCTCCACAACCTCATAGAGGGGTACTAGCAATATGTAGCGAATGTACACAGCACCACAATACCGCGGCATAATGATAGAATGTCCCGCGGCGCCTGCACGTGCTGCGACTGCAAAGTTTACCACAACTTCACTGTCATTCTCATCGAATGCTTTATTACCTTGCAATGTAATACTATCTATATTGATGCTATATTTTTGTTAGTTGTATACGTATTTATGGCGTATTTTGTACGCATACAGTGAATACGACAATTTTTTAAATTGATGGGGCAATTGGTCCAATGCCCAAGTAATCGGCTTGTGCGCAATGAATCTCTGACTCACGGTCTTCTGCGGATATTATAAAACTTAATACATAACATAACATACCATCACGCCTGTATTCCCCGAAGGGTTAAGCAGAGGTGTACTAATGTACACCCACATTTCGCGCGTATGATTAGGTCCCATGTAATAGGCGGTGAGCTTATTGGGAATTTCATAGAAAAACCCAATAACACTTTGCTCGACCTGGGAATCGAACCCAGGACCTCTTGCGTAGCAGTCGCGCTTGGGACCACTAGACTAACGAGGCAGTAAAACAAAATATAGAGTCATAAAAGCAATAAATTCAAAAACAATACAAGATACAAATAAACTAATTTAACAAAGGTCCTCTAAAGTGGGGAAGGGATCCTGTCCGCTAGTCTCCAAGATTTCGTTCCTTCTGCCACGCATCTTGCAGATCAGGGATACCGTTTTTTGCGAATAACGGCATGAAAGCCAACAGTGCGATATATGGAGGGTGGAGCACCGGAGGCCTAATTGATCCCTCAGTCCCCTTTCTTCTTCTTTTCTCTTCCCCTTCCTTGTCCTTAAACAGGCTCGGCAATGCATCTGCAACTCCTTTGGTATTGCAGATGTTCATGCCCCGATGACTACTTTCCATAAGAGTGGCTCGCCTGCTCGTTTGCCTAGTTATCCCATAAAAAAGCTATTTTTGTTGAACTGATTTTTAGGAAATTCCTTGATCATAGTCTTTGAGAGGCAGCCCCCTATGCAGTCTGTCGAAGAGATGAGGAGACAGCGCCCACATGATAAGTAAGGTCTAAGTACTTCGGTAACCCTAGTACTCTCCGTGAGATCTACAACAAAAATGAAATCTTGCTGGCTTTTCTCACTCTACATGTAGGATTATAATGTACTTACCTGTTTATAGTATTTATGCCAAGGTATATTGGGCATAAAAAATATGCCCGGGCGTAGACCCATCTCTAATCTCAACATGACACAAGACAGTCTAGTGCGAATCTGCCTTCCACTTCATGCCATACCATCATTACACGTATACTCCGCATTACGTCTCGAGCGCCGCTATAACGAACTTTTCCCGGGCAAAAGCTTACATCTATACTATATATATATATATATATATATATATATATTAATATTATAAAGCTGAAGAGTTTGTTTGTTTGTTTGTTTGCTTGAACGCGCTAATCTCAGGATCTGCGGGTTCGATTTGAAAAAATTCTTTCAATGTTAGGTAGCCCATTTATCCAGGAAGGCTATATATCATCACGTTAAGACTAATAGGAGCGGAGCATAAATGAAAAATGTTGCAAAATTGAAAAAAAAAATGCAGAAAAGCCGAGATACCACGCGGGCGAAGCCGTGGGCGGAAAGCTAGTCTTCTATAAATAATTGAACAGCTAACTTCGCTAGTCACTAGACTTCAGATGATAGCTTTTGCACTATATTATCGAAAGAGGAATCGTTTAAGTGTTCCTGAATATTCGCTGGCGCTCCAGAAGTTTCAGCTTTAATTTACATTTCTATATTTTATGAGCGAATAAATTAAATGTTCGCACACGTTGATATCGCTTGCATATCTATCGTAAAGTTTTCCTCGTCGTATGTACCTACGTACAAAAGAGATAAGTAAACACTAAATACATACCTTCGTATGTATTTAGTGTTTACTTAACTCTTTTAGTTAACTAGAAAGAAAATTATACTTGGGTATATACCATTGCAGTTACCTATATCTGTTATCTTTTGTTTAGATGTTTACAGAATTTGTATTATAAACAACAAAGATATAACCGCTAAAATATTTACGTAAAAAGAGCATCAAAAGGAAAGTCCGCGTGTTTCCGCTATTGGAATCCTCAAAAACTTAGTAGTTTCTTTTATCCACCTCTTTTGTAGATCCTTTGGAATGAGCTATTAAATAAATAGCTAGTGGCCCTTACCGCACCGAATAAAAGAACACGAACTTCCCTCTATTGCGAACAATGTAAGCAATTGAAAAATAAATCGGGTTCCCTTCGTATATATTTGTTTAGATATTTTGACCGGAACCCTCATCACATCCTTTGTGTTCTATAAGTTTGCCCTATTCAATTCACAGTATCCCAAATCAAAGTTAGACAGGTGTAAATAAAAGCTAATTCGATTTCACATTTTTTATATTTTAAATGTTTTTAAGAAATTTCACTAATTGGTAACTCAAATATCACAAAATGAAAATCACGTTAATTAAATAAATCTAAAACGATAAAAACATAACAAAAGTAAAATACACATCATTATCAAAAGTATAGGATTCAAGCTCGATGGGAATGTAGTACGTTTCCTATTATGTTATAAGTATTTTAGGTATGTACTTGTATAAATCGTCTAATTTATTATAAAATATCGAAGTCAAAAGCTCTGGGTTTATTTAATGCGTGAGAGTATTTTTTATCACAGTGTTCGGCAAGTAAATACAGCGTGGTTAATAAACTGCTATTATTATAATTCATTTTACTTATAAAAGTACTTTTTCCTACTTAGGTTCCAACATTTTCTAGCCAATTTCCCACCCTTCAAATAATAATTTATTTTATATTACTTATTTTAAAAGTGCCTGAGGTCGTCGTTTTCATTCGACACTTAAATATTTCAGCTTTTATCCGTACAGAAAATACTCATAGATGTTGGACCTTTTCTGAATTTAATCTGTCTGTGATCTGGTCCAGTTTTCGTCCAGCAAATCCACTTCCTACCATCAATTGTATTCCCATGATCATAAATTTCAAAACGTTCGTCATTGCTAGTAGCGCGGAAGAGTAATTTCTTGAGTTTACATTTGCATCAATATTAATTTTATAATAAAAAAATTGGTGGAGACGTATAGACGGAGAATTACTTACGTAATCACTTTAGAAATATAACTTTTAATACTTTTATAAGTAAAACGGTCAGAGTGAAAAACTTATTCAATAACATTTAAAGTTATACATATTAAACTACTATCCTGTATACTGTAATACTGAATATGAAATGTTTGACAATTATTATTAAAACTCAGTCTATTTTGCTTTTACAAATTCACTTGATTATGTATGGCTTTGTACAAAATGATATTTATGTCCGTACAATCTTTGGAGGTGATATTAATTAATCCCTTTAAGTAAACGTTGTTGTGGTTACAGCTAAACACTCGGGTTTATTGATTGATCGATCAAATATAAATTTCTGTTAGTCATCGAGATCTTTGAAATTTTCTCAGCTAAATTAAAAAGATAAGTTAGCTACATTTTTCTAAGAATTTTTCATTTGAATTTTCTAAATGTTCTGGTAATAATTTAGAGCATCCTCTATACAACAATCAGATCTAATGATGATACACAATGATTATTAAAATGTTCTATAGTATGTATGTATACCTGATTTTTTTAATTGTTGGAACTATTTGAATGATTACAACATTAAACCTTATTTTCTATTCCAATAGGTTCACGACAATTTGGAGTAGCGTGAGTACAAGAAAAAGGGCAGGGGAAACATAGACAATAAAAGGATTAACTCACAACACACTAAGAAGAAATGCTCTAACCAAAATAACATTTAGGGTAAAGGGCACAGTTACACTTCTGTCATACAAGCAATTTCTGAGATCAGGTTTTAAAACATCTCAAAAACTGGAATTTATGTCGCAAAGCCTATAAAAAAATAATACTTTGTGGTAATATTGAAGTGCTGCAGCTAATATTAAAAATAAATTTAATTTAATTTTAAATGTTTGTATGTTCTGGTAAATTACTGAAACAATTTGTTCAGTAGGTACTCTGTTTTAATCAAAGTCAAAGTTCATTGTGAGTGGGACAAAAAACTCGACTTCTTCAAATGACTGTTTTTTGGTTTTAGGACATAATTATCGTCATTTTTATTCCCGTTAGTAAATAGCTTCTATGACAGAGTTCTTAACATAATTGACATAAGGTGTGTTTACACCGGCGCTTTGGTGCAAGCGTTAATGTCGCCGATGCTCTTCACGCGCCGGTGACGCTTCTGCTTTATCAGCGCGTCGTCCGCCGACTTGGCCGGCAGAGGCGAGCTCACTCGGTGAGCGTGGTCCGCTTTGTGGCCGTACCTTTTGGATAAAATAATTATCATAGTTTTCCTATGAAGAGTTTTAAATAATACTGAGTACCTACTTCTATAGTTTTAACACTTCTATTTTCAATATATCTCAAATTACCCAATAAATTTAATTCTTTGTAAAAAAAACTGCAGTAAGTCATTCTCTAATTACTTATGTAAAATTGTACATAGACTCAATGCAAATATTTTTCGGTCAAATAAATATATTACTTATAAGTACGCGAGCATAGAATGGTCACATTTCAAATTAGATTATTTATGTTGGAAAACAGTAAACCTTTGATTTTCACTCATGTAAAAGTAATTAGGTCGTCCGATCTTGTTGGTGATAAAACACGGAACGAGTTGAGTTGGTATAGCATAAAAACATAAAAGGGTTTAATACGTCTATTAAATTTAGTTAAATTTCCAGCGCTGATTGAAGTAATGTATCTAGTCTACAATATAAGGTTTTCAAAACTTCAAAGAAAATATAAATATCAATGATATAACCTAAATGGACGGCAATCAACCAATCACAAAATTCACTAATATAATCTACACGACTAACCTATGAGTTATACTAGAATTTTCCTTGATATCATTCAGTCTTGTCAGGCTGTCTCTAGTCGATACGCTGGACTGCGAATACAGACTTAACGGTGTGTAGATCGGCTCATACTCCTGCAGTGTGGGCGGCGGCGCGTACGTCATGCTCAACTGCGACAGCGTACGCACGGCTATCGGCGGAGAGTACGACAGCTGATAGGGCTGCGTCAGACTCAACACGCTCGAGCTCTCGCTCGAACTCGAGGGAGATGTCCGCTCGTGCTTCGGTTTCAACACCCCTAGAGCTCGTGTTATTGAGCCCTGAAATAAAAGTCGATCTTAGTAATGTTCTTATAAAGATTCTTTTGACGTTGATTTGTGATTTTTTCACTGCTTTTATCGATGCTTATTATGTCCATTATGTGAATACGCTTGTAGTTCACATTCAAGATATTTAAAAAGGGTTCATTAGAGCTGTGTTTATCACTTACCCTCAAACTATGTCTCCTGGAATCTCCACTGAGATCAATGCCTGGTAATCCAGTAGCCACAGACCTCGAAAACGGTCTACCCAACACCCTGATTTGGTGACCAAATAAGTTCCTGAAAACCAATCACAATTTGATTTCACCAAACAACGGAAGCAGTACAAATTTGAGATCACATTATAAGCCAGGCAGAGCAATGTTTGCATTTGTTATGAACACTTCAATCTCTCAAATTTGCACTTGTTCGTGTTTAGTATCTGCTAACACAAAAAGCTGACATGCAAATTATCTTTTAGTTATATTTTAAAGTCGCAATGTTGGAATTTATTATCGTTTTTATCCTTCCTGACAGGAAAGTAATTTAAGTATATTTTTTTTAATATATTCACATATTTATGTTGACTGGAAGCTACGAGAGACAGTTAAAAGTGAATGGTAATTTAATAATATTCTGCATAGACATCAAAAGCATGATGCACTTTGCTGGAAATAATACGAATCATGCTGACTGTGTACGAATATGAATACAAATAAAATAAACTCGAGTAAAGATTTACGGTTTACATATCAAAGAAAAGTACTGGATCCAATATTGGCGATGAGAGTAAATGAGAAGCAAATATATTTGGAGTGAGCAGTACTCTTCCTTGTGCGCTTAAAATAACAATAATAATGGAATCAAAATTGTAACTAAATCCATTAAATCAAGCACGAAACGTCAACGTGTTGGAAATTGTTGTAAAACAAAATGGAACGTTGCATGGAAGGAGAAAAGTGGACAGAGTCTGAATATATTATGTAGTGCGGTCTAATGATGATGACAGAGGCATTCATGATGTATCGATAAAATGGTCGTTACCGTTCTGTCTCGATGCAAGGATCGCCAAGTTTAGGGTGATGGATAATAAAAAGAAACTGACTCGATGTCCCTTAGGTTTATCTTTTTTATCAGGATTTATTCACATTTATAGTTCAATCAATATCGTTACAGGTGAACCTAATATACAATGTTGTCAACTTTACAGTATGAATGTATACAAGTCAAAAACATAGTTATCTTACAGTATTAATAAACGCTATTATTGTTATAATCCTAAAGCTATGGTGATGGTTCCGTCTTTACATCTATGAATATTCAATTGTAAAGATTTTAAAATCTCTGATTATTACAATAATTTAAAAGTTTTCAAATGAAACCTCTTTAATAATTTTAGTGAATGCAGGTAATGGGATATGAGCTACCCCCTATGAATAATACGAAGCATCTCATGCTTATATCTTTATAATATCAACTAAGTTGTATACATTTACTAGTTTACCAAATTGATCATACTCGAATAAACATTAACGTGACGAATCTAATCTACGGTAAGATCGGGACTCTAGGGGGTCACAATGTCCAACATTGAATCTAACACTGACGAAGGCGAAGGTACAAAATGATATTATTATTGTGAACGCGTCCGATCGCTCCAACTTTTCGATATTCTGTACTTACAAACCACGATCCCTACGATAACTTATCAGTCTTCACCGCTCGTAAAGTTTTCCATCAAAAAAGTTTCAAAAAACGAGCGAGTTTTGACGGTAGATTGATACAAATTTTCTTTCGCAAAGAAAATATTTAGTGAAAAAATAGCGATTTACAAACATTTTGGTACAGGAAATATTACATAGATACAGTTTTGGGCTCCGAAGCGATAATTTATTTTTTAAACGAGAGTTTTTTGATTTTCGTGGGTTTATCTTTGTTTTGTGGACAACAAGGATGCTCGAGCAGCCTCCACTTGCAGTTCTTCCACCTGGCAAAATATCGTATACCTGCAGGATTGCACCTCACATTATAATCAACTACAGATGCTCACGTACGGGAGGGAGCTGACTGCCCAGTGCCACTGTGCCGTTGTGCAATAGTGCCACTGGCCACAAGTTCACTACTCAGTACTCATACAACTGGGTACATGCACTGTGCATCTCACCACAACATCGTTGCACCGGTTACCACTCAAATACTCCACAGTCAAATTTGTTACAATGCAGTTATTTTGGGAGAAACATTCTATGAACTTTGATCAGCTTTGTTATGTTAATAAAATATAATACTGTGCTTATTATCACCAAACAAATTGCTAAATATATTCAAGGATAGTAATAATATAAATGGTGAATACATATTCATATCAGGTACTGAACATACTCAATAAGAAAATATAACATTTACATGAATACATTAAGTAATTGGTACGAAACATATCGTATCGCAAGATGATTGATGCAGATATTTATAAAAATATTTACCATATTAATTTATAGAGCAAATATTATATTTTCCTGGATAGGAATATAAATAAGTGTGATGATAACTAACCTTGCTGGAATAATGAGAGCATCGAATTCAGCCACCAAATGTCTTCTGATGATGCTCTTGGATGGAGGAATGCCGAGCGCGGTTGCCATCGTCTCGCCGGTGAACGATGGCTCTAGTACCACTAGCCCACCGTGCACTCCACTGTCTGTTATAATAAGATCATTACCTAACTACAAAAAAACCAACTCTTCTAATACCATAATATCATCAACAAAAACTAACATACCTTTTAGATTATCCGCAAATTCACCTAAATCAATATTATGAGCCCACCGCATAAACCTTTGATTGGTCCACACTAAAGGATCGGCGTCAACGTTCTCGCACTGATGCCGCCTGACAGCGAGCGCCTACGAACAAAGATGTTGTAAAAACTTAACGATGATTGATAGCTCGGATAATTTATTACGTTGAAATAAGAAGGGAAAATAATAAAGGTGATGTAACAGGTTTTTAGCTAACTGTAGACCAAGAACGAGCGAAGTACACAATGATTGATGGGTGTACATTACAGGGCACGGCAATGCGAGATGGAAAATGTTGTTCCAGCTCATTGAATAATCGCTCATTTGCCTTTCGTTATCTCACCCCACTTATCGGAAGGGACGTGAAAATGCTTTCTCATTTCGACCGTAATTTGTAAATGAGATGGAGAGTATAATTTATTTCATTGTCACATTTAATGTATCTTTTCTTTATTTATTTATTCTTTATTAATACCTACTTCTTTTGGTTATCAATCAATAACGTTACGACGAATATGAAATTAGGCACTAAATCTGTTGTTTTACCATTGACATAACAAAATGTAAAAAATAAATACTAATTCCATACTGACCTGTCGATCATACTTCATTATTCTGAGCAGATGTATGCCGTGCACTATAGAGGCTTGGTGGAACTTCCTCGTCACTCCGAGGTACTTCTCCAACTCCTTCTTGCTGATTGTATCCAACATGCGAGCATCTACCAAGTTCGCCAGGAATGACTCCGCGTACTGTTGGTTGAAATTTAATAAAGAAGAATAAAGTGGCTATCCTCCTTTTGTGCTTTCAAAAAGTTATAAAATGAATATCGTTAAACGGAGTTAGGGGTTGACTTATGCTATCTCATACCTGCGACAATCCTAAATCCGGCAGCCATTCAGCAGCAACCCAAGCATGCGTCAGCTGTCCTATACTCGGGTTCCTCACGAGGTCTGGTCTCCTTCGTTCTTCAATGGCAAGCCTCAGTTTCTTGCGGTGCATCGGCTGCGAGATGCCCAGTCCCACCTCCAAGTCAGCGTCAGACAGCTCAAGCAGAACCTGCCCATTCAAAGCACGGATCTAGAACCAACCAGAACACAATATTTGACGCTTAATGCGCGTCTCTCGTTCTACTACATACATCCCTATCAAATATTTTTAAATATTCATCGAAGTCCCGATTACGGCAAGTTTGTTTCTTTACGTTTTGTTTCCGTTCCTTATAAGACAAATTTTCATTGAAAATTGTGATTTCAACATTTACAATTTCGTAAATGCGATGTATTTATTTAAGCATTGTGTATCGTTTTCTGATTTCCATACAGATCTAATAAAATGAAAGCATTCCGCATAAAATTATGAATGGCTATGCTTTGTACTTGGCATAGGTACTTGCGGGTAATGAAAATGTATTTTTTTCATTTCATTTGCTGTACGTACAAAAATATAATTCGCGTCGTTTTATAGAAAGTTTTATATGACCAAAATGTAAACATTGATTTTGGCATTCACATAATTCACTGGAAACATCCATTTTAAATATTAAATTTTCAATGATGTGGGTTGCGAAATCAGTTATTTTACCAGAATGTATAATAACTGCGAATTCCTTTTATCGATTTTTTTTCAAATAGAGTGCTATGTTGTTAATACGATTTGTGTTCATACTACTTGAAGCCCCATACGGTTGAATGCCACGGAGCATGAGTAATTTTGTGTAGCTAACCTTTGCGACAGTTTTTATCTCTATAAAATGAGGCTAGGTATATTATTTAAAATAATAGTTTGGATGAGAATGGAGGATCCGATCTGAGAAATAGGTATCTAAACTAACACGAGTCAACACAACTTATACCATTCCACAAATATTAGATAACCGTTATAATTATGAAGTGTTCTTATGTGTAGAATGTACATCCTTAAACTGAAAAAAATACATGTGCATGTTAATTTAAGGTGTTTATATAAGAAGCAAAAGGTCGAGCCCAAATTGTAGTGCCAGTGTTCACACTCAATGATAATGACATGGCTACTTACAAGTCAAGTCAAAGTCAATTTTTTTATTAAAAATAGACTTTTTTTTTTGAACAAGGTTACTAGCAATGTGGGTCACACATTACTAGTAATCTTGTTAACCCCTCGTGCTAAGCTAAATGCTTGTGTTACGAGTGGATTCACGTCGGTAGTGCAATGGGTGAGTTTCGAACCGGCACCCACATGATCACAAGTCCGACGCCCTAGCCATTAGGCTACCGCCGCTTCGAGACTAAGTAAGTACTAGGTATTACATTTTGATCGTCATTGTTAGATTAAAGACATCCCCCATAACCTTCACCGCCTCCTAGTGTTGATACTATAAGATTTGTGATTTACAAACGAGCTCAAACCATGCAATGATCACGGTGCTTCCTATTACAAGACTAAAAGTATTGAATAATGGGTATGTTGTCGATACCTTGCCACTCTTGACATTATCAGCTACTGCAGCGGCATACTGCGGCATGCCCAGCGCCAGCTCAAGCCATGCGATTATAGCAGGTGCCCGCCATCTTGACAGTGGCAGTGATGCTGCCTCTCGCAGCGCCGCTTCGCTTCCTAGTGGCGACCATGCGCGAGTGCTACCAGTACCGGAGTAGATCGGCTCTGAACAACAAGCTATATTGAAAACATTTAAAATATTGGTATGTGACCTTTAAAGGTCACCCGAAGGTTCCCAGTGTAGGTTGTATACCTACATTATAATAATTACGATTTTGTTCTAAAATAAACAAGTGTAAGTAATTTATGTCAGACTTACCCACTAACTGTTACCTAGGTACTTGAAGAACAACAACATTGAACAAGGTTTATTTAATTCCCACAATACATGAGTAACCCTTCATGTATTTTGGGAATTAAATAAATCTTGTTCATTATTCTTCAAAATAATAATAACTTGTTATAAAAATAATTTGTTCTGTAGGATATTATGCTACTACGGTCAATTTCAGGTGTCACCTCACTACCCACGTAAAAGAATTCCATATACTACAGTTCTAATTTTTTTTCTAACTTTATTGGTCGCTGTACCTAAACCTGTAGGTTTTAAACTTACCACTCTCATGTCCACTAATGGCCGCACTACCGGACTTGGTGCGATGTCTGGAGCGCGCGAACACGCGCGAAATGGAGCCCCAAGCGGAGCCGCGGCCGCGCGCGCCCTTGCTGCCCGCGCCCGAGCGCCCGCGCACACCGCCCAGCAAGGCCGCCTCGCACTCGCCTGGGCTCGACAGCTGCTCCACTGATCTATTAAGATATATATATATATATATGGTGCTGAATGGAATTCAAGACGATCTTCAGATTATTACTTGGTTAAGATTGTCCCGCAATTGAGTAGATATACTTAACCATTATTTGTTGTATGAGTAAATTATCGACCTTTCTTAAGCTTAGACAAGATCCTGTTCTAGACCACAGGACTGGAATTAATTAAGTTTAGCAAAACTTACTACATTTCCGTTACATTTTATTGTAATAAACTCAAACTTACTTTTTATCTTTGTCAGGTGCGAAGTTGCTAATGCCCGTGACGGACAAAATTTTGTATTTCATATTCGTTAATAAGTTTTAGTACAAAGGTTCCTTAATTTATTACGAAAAATAAAAAATAAGCTTGTAGGTATATTATATATTAAGATTTTTTGTCAGTGTGCTCTCTCTATAATCATTCAAACACTGAATTTAAATTCGACACTTAATCTACAGACTGCCTATTCAGCCAGCAGCCGCTGTGTCATGACTTAAGAAAGCGCCAGATGAAAGATATTAAAGGTTTCCGCGAACAGTAATAGAAAATGAAAAAGGCCAGAAGAAAATTTAATTTCGTGTTACTTCTGCTGAATCGCGAACCGGATCGCGTAATACGCAATAAATTTTACTGTCAAAATTCGATAATATCGCGTATAGTAATAAAGTAGCATATAAAATGTTATCGTTCCGTTCCTATTGATTTTAAGAGGACTCTATCCTGCATCAAATTTATAAAAAATTAAGATAACGAAATTGGATTAGATTTTTTATGTAGCAGCTATATTTAATGATGTCTCTACTATTTTATGCCCTATACGACCATATTATAAGATAAGAAGTTGAATAAGTGGACATTAACGGAAGAAGAGAAACTTAATCGGAGAGAAACATTCGGTTACATCTCATATCAAGAATCGTAAAATATGCAATCGATCAATCAGAAGAATGCAGACAAAAAAGGTATCATCTATATAAATTAATCCCTTCATGTAATAAATTGTTACTTATCAGCCATAATTATCTTATTGAATTTTAAGATTCTACCGTCGTGTCTAATAGACAGCTAGCCTATTTCAGGGACTATACTAACATTAGTGAAAAAAATATCGCATTCGCAGTTGATACAATTATGAGATTCGATTCAAACAGGGGGTAAAATGTTAAGTATGTCATAGAATAAGATAAAACTAACCTTGACAGTGATCCTGCGTCGATGGAGCGTGTGAATGGCGACGCACTGTTGTGAGGCGACAGAGTTGGGCTGCAATCGCGCGGTGTGCTCACTACAAATTAATTGTATTATTCATATTTTACAACGACAAATGTTTTATGACGTCTAAACCACATTTTTATAAAGACATTAGATATAGATTTAATATCAACGTTAAAACAGCGATGCAATTATAATATGATCCAGAGAACCACTACTTCGTTAAGGCATTGCGTAATGAAATCTTACACTATGGTTAAGGTAACCGCAAAGGAACAGTAGGCTAAATTGCCTAATACAGGTTGACAGACAGTCCAAGAAATTTCTCAGGATTTTGGATTTCCCACGATGTTCTCCCTTAGCATTTAAACGAGTAAATGAGGTAATAAGGTAAATAATGTGCACTTGATTGACGTCTTTGCCCTGAATTCACTGAACTCAAAACTTGACAGTCCATGCTCTACTAATCTATTCCACTGCTCTATTATTGGATTTATTGCAATTTGCAAACCAAAAATTCAATAGAGTTAAAAATGTGCTCCTTAGCTTCATATGAAAATCGATAATTTTGCTATGTTCTTTTCATATTGCATCAGCCAGTACATTGTCGCTATTCAATGTGCTATAATGTAATATGTAGAACAGGCGAGGCTTACAAACTACTTTATATCACTCAAGCCGGCATTCATGTCGCGATAGACTGGTATCCCGATGCATCTATACGAGGCTGTGGAAGGAAAATATGTTTAGTAGAGTACTGACGCGCACAACTGATATTCGTATTTTTTATTTGTCTCTTTCCTTATGAACAGAAAATTCATTGAAGTTTTAGTAGCTTTAACAATATCATCTATTTATTTATTTACTATGGTATAAAATAAGTTGCGAGACTAAGTATAAGGAATTGGCGAGATATGTAGAGAATAAATAAGCTTCAACAAACAAATCTATATAAATAAAAATGAAAACTGAACTATTTTTTTGCTGTATCTGTATGTTTATGGAAAATCATTTTTGTATTTTACATTTAAAGTTTATCTCGTAATAATTATATAAGTGATGACACCGATTTCCTTCGTAATAGACCAACAGTTTTCAATTTGCAGATACACAAAAGAAAATCACTTCCGTTATTGCAAAAGCATATTCAGTAGAAGCGAACTTCAATATTTGCGTGATAAAAACGAAACAAAAACACGATCAATCCAAAAAAAACAAATGGAATGAAGTTTTGCATTTTGTACAGTCGTTTTACAATACTAACGCAGTTTTCAGGAGATTTATTGTTTGATGTACCTACCTTACATATGTATCTACCTGCGTTGAATATGTTTCATAAAGCATTATACTGTTTTATTGACAAAAAACCCCGGCAGTTTTAGTTGTTAAATTGTACTTACACAATTTAGAATGCGTTTTGCAAATTGTTATTTAACATAATGTACAGTTCATCATTTGCATTTAACAGCATTTCAGACGTATTCCACATTGGGCACCCGTTTAAACGGCACCTGAGTGAATGGCACCTGAGGTATTCCACATACGGCACCTATGGATATTTTTCGCAGGTGCCATTAGTGGAATAATTTATTATTTAAAATTTTATTCCACTAATGGCACCTCCGGATTAGTAGGTACTAGTGTTGGGATGTTTATTATTTTTAGGATGTCAAAATAAAAAAAACGATTAAAATCAGTAGTAAGTTTAATACTTCGATCGAAGGTTTAATATAATAACATGATAATAAAACATTACATTATGAGTGAGAGTCCACACGATATAAACATAACACATTTTAATGATTACATGGTAACGCAGTGGATTGATCACAGATTCTGGTCAAACAAATGGTGTTGTTACGATCAGGCTCACAAGACTAATAATTATCCTGAGACATACAAATACAAATACAAATATTTATTGCGATCATGAGTGATACATAGGTGTTACAGAATGTAGAGGTACATACATGATACCCTGTTAGGGCGCAGCAATACAATTTTAATATAAAATGACTTACAAACTATTTAATTAATCTTAGGTTATATATTATATTTATATATACCTTTATTATTATGTTATCATTATATTTATACTATTTACTTTAACATATTATAGTTTAATTATTTTTTATATTGCACACTGTCTTATTGTTTAGTTCTGTCCTCGAAAAACTTTTATACTGTAATAAAATTTTTGGGTTAAGTATTTTTTTAATTTATTCTTGAATATATTGAAGCTGGATGTTTCTTTTAGTTGTTGTGGTATTTTGTTATATATCTTAATACACATACTACTCTGTGATTAATAAAGCTATCAATAGAAATGATAGCAAGAATCTGGCAAAGATTTTAAGGGTTCTTCAAGAAAATTGCAAGAATTACGCTGAAATCCGCGGAAAAATGGAAAACCAATTAATTAACAATATAGTAGAAGAGTACAAAAATGGGTTTATTTCTCTTGGTCACTGTATGGAAAAACTGCGTTTTTAATAAAATATCTATTGAACATTTTTAGCCACAAGTAAGTTATGCGCTGACCTTTAAAAACTATAATTGTGCCTATTTAAGTAAATATTATGTTATATCTTTAGACGTTTATAGTACATAATAAATAACTCAAGACCGATTTTACCGACTGTGTCATATTAAAAAAATATGTCATTAATATGACAAAGTTAACTAAGATAAATACTAAACATCCCAACACTAGTACCTACTAATCCGTAGGTGCCATTGGTGGAATAAAATTTTAAATAATAAATTATTCCACTAATGGCACCTGCGAAAAATATCCATAGGTGCCGTATGTGGAATACCTCAGGTGCCATTCACTCAGGTGCCGTTTAAACGGGTGCCCAATGTGGAATACGTCGCATTTCAAACTGACATTTTTATTGAACAAATCCTGACCTAGTTTTATGCTACGCGTAAATAATATATTAGGATAGAAAACAGCATAGTTAAATAAACGTGATTCTTTATTTTTCTTAATTAATCAATCA